>CM028325.1:26378473-26573473 GCA_016647705.1 Eucommia ulmoides | reverse complement strand
ACCTCTAGAGTTAATTCATGATTTGTTTGTGATTTAAAATTTATTTAAACTAAAGGTGATAAAAAATATTTTATTATTTTTATTGATAATTGCACAAGATACTGCTACATTTGTCTTTTAAGGAGTAAAGATAGAGTCTTGGAAAATTTATGAAATACAAGAACGAAACTGAGAATTAACTTCACAGAAAAATTAAAGCTCTTTGAAGTGATAAAGGTGGTAAAAATGAATCACCATTTATAGAATTCTATGCTCAACACAGAATAATTCATCAAACAATTGGCCTTATCTATCTTAGCAAAATAGAGTTGCTGAGAGGAAGAATAAAACTTTAGAGGAAATGATAAGTATTATGTTGATAAGTTACGATTTATCCAAGAGCATATGGGGGAAGCATTGCTTACCGCCAATTACATTTTCAAAAAGTTGCCACATAATAAATTGGACAAGACTCCACAAGAAATTTGAAAAAGTAAGACTTCTACTTATGAATTCTTGAAAGTGTAAGGTGTTTAGCTAAAGTGGCAGTTCCAATTCTTAAAAGGACTAAAATTGGACCCCGAAATAATTAATTTTTCAATTCATTAGGTATGCCCATAACATAAAGTGCTTATGGATTTTTAGTTCACAAGTCTGATATTCAAGATGTACATGAGAATACAATAATGGATTTATAAATGTATTCTTTTATGAGGGTATATTTCCTTGCAAGACTCCTTGAAAGTCAGGTTCTTCAAAAAGAACAGTTGACAATACAATTGGTGAAGCCCAAGATGAAATATCTTTCAGAGATAATAAACTTAGACATAGTAAGAGGGATAATACGACAAAATTAGTTGGTCTGAACTTTCTTACCTACATAGTAAAAAGTGAATCTAAGAGCTTCAATAAGGCGATGTCAACTCATGAAGCGCCATTTTGGAGATAAACTGTAAATGGTGAAATTGAATCATTCTTGCAAAATCATACATGTGAACTAGTGGATCTTCCATCCTGTTTCAAATTGCTTGAGTGTAAGTGGATCTTCAAAAGGATGATTAAAACAAATGGATCAATCGATAATTACAAAACTATACTTGTAGCTAAAGGTTACGAGTAAAGAGAATGTGTTGATTACTTTGACATGTACTCACAGGTTACTAGAATAACATCCACCTGAATATTAATAGCCATAGCAGCTATATATAATCTTGAGATATATCAAATAGATGTTAGGAAAACTTTCCTAATTGATGAATTATATGAAGAAATCTACACAACTTGAAGGATTTGTTTTACTTGGTAAAGAAAACAAAATTTGTAGACTTGGTAAGTCTTTGTATGGACTTAAAAAGGCACCGCAACAATTGCATGAGAAGTTTGACAAAGTTATTGTAATGGTTTGGTTTCCCAGAGGCGCTACTCGGTTTCTCTCATTGGAGAATCAATACCAAAACCGATTGACCAAATTTTCATTCTATAAAAGTGGGTAAATTTATAATGCGACGGCGTCCAATAATTAATAATTTGTCTTATGAAAATATTTTAATTTACAATGCGATGACGAAAATTATAATTATTAATTTATCGCAAAATAAATACAACAATTACAATATATATAATGCCCTGATATGATTTGAGTAATTTTTGAACGTTATTTGCGAAATAAACATCAAATAAATAGATAATTAAATCGATAAGTTTGAATATCTAACTTATAAATTCTGGATAATTTATCAACTACAACGGTAATTTAATTATCGAATTGTCGAGTAAATCTTACAATAGTAAATAATAGTTGTAGGGTTTATTAAATTCACATAGATTGATTATTTCTGCATAAAATTGGTTGGTTATTATTCAAATTAGGTTGATTAGTATCAAATGTCAATATGGTTGATAATAATCTGAGTATCAAACAGTGGTCGTGGGCCAAAATTTGATCCATAGATTTAAATTAACCAAAATTGAATGACCACTTTGTGTAAATCCGAGAAATTTTAAAATTACGACGATAATTATAACTATCGAATTATTACATCAATTTTATGACTGTAAATAATATTTACAATTATCACAAATAATAATGAAATTCAAATAAAATTTTCGTCGCCATTTTATTCTCATCGGCCCTCTCAGGGCTGTCACGCGGTTTCTCTCTTTGGAGAATTTAACACTAACCCTAATAATTCATATTTCATTTTATAAAACTAGAGAATTTTTATTATGTTCCGACAATAATTACAATTCGATTATCTGATAAATTAATAACCATTAATACTAAAACTAAATAATCAATATTTTATTTAAAACACAAATCTGAGAAATTTTACAAATACGACGATAATCATAATTATCAAATTATAATATAATTCCAAAATCCTAGCATGTTAATATGTCCAAAAATAGGCCCAGGGGACCAAACCAAATTTTCTATCAAACTTATGGAGTACAAAGTGTCAAAATCAACTCCCAAATACATGAATACCCATATTTCCAATGACTCATAAATTGATTGCTACAATTGTAAATATCAACTATGAAACTGACATCTTAATTTAATTATCGATAAGGTCCACTATTTTATTTTATAAAAATCTTTTAATTTACAATTCGGCGGCGATAATTATGATTATCGAATTTATAACTTTATATAAATTTATCGAATCGATTTTACAATGGTGAATAATAAATACGACTATTACAATTTTTAAATGGAAATTTAACTAAAATTCTTGTCTATGTTTCCCTCTTGCCGGCTCTGCAATCAAAACTTTGGGGTTGTGAGCCAACGCTCAGTAGAACTCTAATCCCTCTAATACATGCATTTAATTAACGCGACAAATAAAACACATTGACATGATTTTCACGTAATCTTCACATATTCATAATTATTTCATAAAATTTAACAGGTAAAATTTAACAACAATAACATAAATCATACAATCGGAAAATTAAATACATATATTAGAAGAATTAAAAATTCTACTTGAAATCCAAAACCGAAATTTAACCGGAATAATTGTTCTTGCTCAAAACATTCAAATATCACTTTTTTTTTTTCTTAACAGTGACGTAGTGTTCTATTCCCAATTCAAATTCTGTGGCTCATTTTTCTTCCCATTCCTCTTATTTCTTATTATAGGATCATGACACATCCACTTCTCACTTATTATATTATCCTCCCATTACTCTTATTTATTATTATTATTATTATTATTATTATTATTATTATTATTATTATCATCATCATGACACATACATGTGTCACTCATTATATTATCATGCCATCACTCTTGTTTAGTATTATTATTATATTATTTATGACATATGATTTTGGTTTCCTTCTTAACGAAGAAAACCATTTTCATCCGATAATTAATTAATTAATTAATTTACATAATATCCCTTTTAAAATAAAAATAAGTAAATAATTATATCCCAAAACTCTTAAAAGTATATTTTAAATAACATAATAGTCCTAAAACTTTTTACAAGTCAACTTAAAATTAACATTCAATTCTCAAAATTCTCAAATATTATTTATACAATAAGTTTACAAAACAAACCCAAAAATATTATACTCATATAAAATAATATTTTCAAAAATATAAATTTTCTGGGGTATTACAGTAATGATGTTAAGTGGATTCAAAATTGATGAATGTGATAGATCTATATTAAACATAATAAATCCGGATATGTCATTGTACACCTTTATGTAGATGCATGCTAATTATTGGTAGCAATATTGGCATCATTAAGTCTACCAATAGGATGTTAACAAGTAAGTTTGATTTGAAAGATTTAGGTGTTACCGATGTAATTTTAGGAATTAAAATTTCTATATCTACTGAAGGACTAGTGTTGTTGCAATCTAATTATATTGAGAAGAAACTCGAGATATTGAACAAGTATGATACTACCTTAGTTAAAAACCATTGATAAGAATAGTCACCTGACTAAGAAATTGGTGCAAGTATATCTCAATTGGAGGATGCTCTAATAATAAGCAGTGTAATGTACTTAATAAATTGCACTAGACCTGATATTCCCTACACCATGAGTAGGCTGAGTAGATATACTAGAAATACAGGGAATGTTCACCGAAATAAAATAGTTAGGATTCTTAGATATCTATGGTATACCCTAAACAATGATTTGTACTATACCAGATATCCAATTATACTTGAAGGTTACAATAATGCTAATTGCATATTGGATTGTAAAGATACTAAATCCACAAGTAGATACATTTTTACGCTTGGAAAATTGGCAATAAAGTTTTTTCATCAGCAATACACTAAGCAGGAAACTTTTCTCAATTTTTTTTTTGGCGTAAAAAATTTACCCGACAAATTGCGACGAATTCCAAAATTTTGTCGCCTAAACATCATATCTGGCTACGCAATCAGGATTCGTCGCCAAAAGGTGCTCACATTTGGTTGACTTTTAATTTTGTAGCCAATGGACTCATTTGGTTACGATTATTGTGTCGTTGCCAAACAAATTGTAGTCAATTCTCTTTTTTCATGTAGTGTGTATTACAAGGTCTACAATGGAATCTGACTTTATTACTTAAGACAAAGCAATTGAAGAAGCATAATGGATTTTTTTTTTTTTTCATTTGTAGAAGATATTCTATATGGACAAAACTTGTACCAACTATCTATATAAATTATGATAGACAATTTGCAATTGGTAGGGCACTTATAGTATGTACGACGATAAGTCTCGACACATAAGATGTAGACATTATACCGTTAAGCAGTTACTCTCAAATAGAGTTATTACTATTAACTATGTAAAGTCAAAAGATAACATTACGAATCCGCTAACCAAAGAGTTAACTAGAGAGAGAGAGAGAGAGAAAGAAAGAGAGAGAGAATATACTGAGAATGGGCTTAGAGACTACAACCAAATAGTTACCTTATTGGAAATGCAACCTAAGTGATCGAAGATCCCAAGATCTAGGTTCAAAGGGATAATCTAATTATATGTGGACTAAGCAATCACTGTAACACTATAAGCCTTGCACCCAATTCTATGATGAAACAATGATACATGTAAGTGTTAAGGATAAACTTTGCTTTTTATGGTTCCTATAGCTTAAAAAATTCAAGTATGGTATACATGATACTCGTGATAGGTAATCACCTAGATGAGTTAAGCACAAAGACGATCCTGTGAGGATGAGAAGGCTAATTTTTTTAAAGCACTTATTGAAATAAATTGATGTCTAAGGACAAAATGAACACAACTAGAGAATTGATTGTGTAAGATGTACCTATGTGAATTCTATTATCTTGGTTTACACAAACTGCTGAACAGTACAAGACTTTGCATTCACTAGTTAGCTAAGTAAATCCGATAGTCTTTCTCTAGAGAAGATTCAAGAACAAAAGTTACCTATCTCAATGCACTTATTTTCTATTTTGAACTCTCTATAGTGTGTCAGCATTGCATATGCACATTTATCATGTCAATCTCATTCATGTGGGGATTGTTACACTTTTTTGCTACTTTAATTAATTCGTTAAATTGGTACTTATTAATTAAATTATTTGGGTTAGTATTTTAATACGTACGCTGTTGATTGGAGATCAATGTAGTATATTTATATGCAAAAAAAATGTTAAAATTTATAAAAGATTTTAATTCTTAAAATACCCACTTGAGGTTGGTTGAAACCTATAATGGACATGCAATCCCATATTGATTGCGGAAGAAGAACTTGAGCACTACATTCCAAGTTTTGAGTGAAGGGCAAGCCCTTTGGGCATGTAATCTTTTGAGCATTATGGGGGTTCTATGATTAACTAAATGGGCATCACCCCCTCCCCTCCAACCAAACTGAACCTAACTTGAACAGGTTTGGTTGGGTCAATTTGATTTGATTTTAATTGGACTTAGATCTAGATCCAATCCAGGTCTGGGTCGTTTCGATTGGGTCTTGACCTGTCAAAACATTAATTTTGGAAATTTTTTGTTAAATATTAAATAAGAATAATTTAAATAAATATTGGTAGTTTATAGACATTGGGCAGTTAATAGACGTTTGCGGCAATCAAAATTGAACTAGTGTCAGTTAGCATTCACACTCTCGTGTGTTCACTGGTGACAGTTAAGTGAAAGTTCACATTGAGCAGCTGTCTTTTTAATTCCAAAAATTACAACCACTTGTTGGTATCTCTTGGTCTTCTATAAATAGGAGAATTCACTTTTATTTCAAATAGTCTAATTCACAACATGTATTACTGCTCTGATTCACAACACGTATAACTGCATATCATCATTGAACCACAATATATATAGAAATCTGTGAGAGTTCAAACATAAGTTTAGTTCGCCAAAGTTTTGGGTTCAAGTGCTTGTATAAGAAATTTGGGATCGTTGTACCTTGGAAAACAAATATTCATTCCACCATTAGAACTAGTATGAGGGCGCAAATATGTTTTAAGGGCATAGAGTAAGACTCTAGTCTCGATATACTTTATTTTTCATTCATCGTTTTAATAACTGGAAAAGTCTTTATTTAAAATTTATCGAACAACCTGTTTCTATTTCTGTTCAGTGAACGTTTACATCTTGTCTCTGTTTTCGGTTCTGTTTTGTTTTGTGAATGCTCACATCTTTAATTTGTTTTTATTTGTGTTTGTGAATGTTCAAATCCATTATTTATTTTATAAATGTTGACATTCTGAATCTACTTTAAATGTGCACTACTAAGATTCACAAAATTTCCAAAATTTTGAATTAAAAAAAAAAATACAATAATAAGTAATAATAGTTACAAACGTCCATAATAATCATTGCAATTTGTAGTGACTAGTTGAAGTAATCCTAAGATACAAATGTCAGAATGAGCTTTGTTACAACATATTGTGAAGAAGATTCAATTTTTTATGAGATTAATTATAATAGTTGATAATTGTTGTTACAATATTTAATGACCATGTGAAAGATTGCCATATGTATATATGTTATTATTGATTATGCAAGTATAATAGATCAAAGTGGTAATATTAGTGAAGAAGAAAGTTTTGGATGTCAGAATCTGTTCAACGGGAACGTATAAGAAGTTTTGGAGGTCAGAATGGGTTTTGGTTAATTATTCCAATTACAATTTATTATATAATGATTTCAGTTTTCATCAACTATTTAATTAATATTAAAATTGCATTGCCTATAACCAATACTAGAATAATTTAGGGAAAATAACCACCCGAACCCATTTTAAGGCACAAAATACCATTGATATTCCCGATATACAATTACAGAAAATAATCTCGTTGACTTGACTCTTTGAGCATAATAATTCCATTTTAAATTTTTTGGATTTTGCATGACAAAAATGTCCACCACTAATTTTCGGGATTGACATGTAATTAATATTTTTTTATTAAGTTGAATTCAAATAAAACAGTTACCGTGAATAAAAGTAGTAGAGATATTCTTGAAATATCTATTTTGAAAAAAAAAAACAAAAAAAGCATCAAAGTAATTATACTAAAGGCTCTTGCAAGTAATCATGCAATAAATCAATTCTGTTTTGTTATTTACATGATTAAATTACACAACCATGATCGTTTGTTTTAAAACTTCAAAATGACATCTCAATCATATTTTTTTTTTGTATGAAAGAAGTTCTGTGTGGAATTCAATATGTCAATTTAATTAGAAAGTGTGATCATTAGGATTCGAAACTTATGTTGAAATCAACATACACTTTATTATTGTGTTTAATTCAATATAGTCACTTGAATAGGAAAGTTTGTCATCGCCAAAAATATCTTTCACAAAAAATGATGATTACCAATTATAATTTTTCCGTTAAAATTATAATTTATTAATAATCATATTTATATAATTTTTGTATAACTGTTTATGTTGAATTTAATATAGCTATAATTGACAACTTAAACAACTCTAATATTTGAATTCAATATAGATTTTTTGTTCTTCCATGCAAGACATATGATTAGGGTATCATTTTAAAGCTCTAAACAGTCGATCATTTATGTGTAACTTGTTGATGAAAAAATAAATAAATAAATTGATTAACTGCTTGTTTTTTAGAAGGCATTTTATTTTATTTAACTATGGTAACTATTTCTTAGATTTCGGAAAATTTATTTGTGAAAAAATTGGATGGTCAAAATGGAATGTAACGGTTATGTAGAAGAATTTTTTTTGTTAGTATCTACCAAAAGGTTCTTATTGTTCATGAAAAATATTGGGGTTGTTTCGTTGTTTTGGTACCAAAACATGACTCCTCAATAAGTGTCCCATAAATTTATACATAATATTGTTTTAGACAAATCTCTAGATCACATGCAAACAGATTAAAAAAAAAAAATTAAAATTTAAACCTAATAACAAAATTTATTATTTTGAAGGGATCACATGAAAATTAGTTTTTAGTTATCACTAATAAAATTGGAACTTACCATCATATTGTTATAACTTTTTATACTATTAGTTACAATGACATGTTATTTTGTTGCAATTTGAAATTACAAGTACAAAAAAATAAAAATATATAAAAGCAAGTTTTCTTTTTATATTCAATATTGGTTTTGTTTTGTAGATCTGAACGAGTGGATTTCAAAAATATTAACTTTACGCAAAAATAAATACATAAAATAAGACTCAATGCTTGTTCCTTAAGTATAAAGCGTTCCAGTTTTCTTGAATAGCTTCTTTCAAAAGGGCTTCCGCTGATCCACAAATGTAGTAGCTGTTTAACCGCTTCCACGAAGTCAAAAGAATGATTTGATCGGAGACCACCCTAACTTCACTTGAATATAACAAAAGTTCTTTTTTAAAATAGGTGGGGCTATTTTCAGAGATGACAATTATACACCTATCACTCCAAGAGCACCGTAGATAAGCTTTCGGTTGGTAATCGGTTCGGCTGATAACGATCTTTTGACAAGATACCCTTAAAAATGGTACTTTTGAGTCTCCCCATATGCGAATCATGCTAGAGTTATGATGAAGCGAAAGGAATAAGCAATCAACTTCAACTGAATGAGCCCAGTAGAAAATAAAGAAAATAATAATTTGTTTTACTCATTTTTTCTTGATTTTTTAAAAATCATTGCAATATAGAAGATTCCGCCCAAATACAACACAAATAAATGGTTTTTGATTTTGTACAAAGAGCTCCTGTCTAATTCCTCTTCCATCGATTATTTGACTTCTCAGTTTAGGTCTCATATTTTTTCCTATATACCTTGTCTGTATGGTGTCGTGCCTTTTCAAGAAATACAATACATCTAAGTAATACAAGTAAATAGATATTTCATTGATAAGAAGAGGACAAGATGTGAATTGGGTTGGGGTTGATGATGAAGTAGAATCCTGACTCGCAGTGAGTGATTGGGTTTTGGCTGAAGAAAAACTATTCATGGTTCAGTTCCCCACCCGCTAAAAGTAATTTTGTTCTTCTTCCTTTTAAATCTCTTACAAATTGAAAAGATTTCTTTTTGAATAGTTTTTTGAGTTCCTCAAAAAAGGGATTAAAAAGGAAGGTCGTTTTTTAGGAAACCCCAAAGGACATTCAATTTTTTATCCCCAAACTTTTAAAAAGCAAAAATCTATTTTTTCATTAGATCTCTACGAGAGGACTGTCGTTTAGATATTTGCCAAGGTTTCATATAGAAAGAAAATAGAATTTTGATATGAATACCTTCTATTAACCCATTTCTTGAAAATTCTATTTTTGATAATCGAACAACTTACTTGATGAGGAATCCATTCTCGTGAACAAACACAACCCCTACACACACCTAGGAGCACCTCTTCCTGCATATCCATACAAGACCCGAGTAGGTGGGTCAAGGTCCTATGAGGTACCCACTACTCGGAGTACCCTCCATTTTTTCCGTTAGATTTTGTCGGTACGTAAAACTAGTGCACACCTCAAGTATGGTCCAGTCGGATGACAGGTGGGTTATCTTGCTGAGGTGAAGTCGTCAATTGAAAAGTCCTCGCGTGAGTTGTGCTGGGACCTGGGAGGATTGACCTGCTGTGTCCAGAGTCCTGCTTCTCAGGGAGTGTACCTACAAAAGGCTCAAACTGGGTTTATCCCGGTGAAGCCCTTCCGACGTGCTAATCAGTGCTCAGAGATAAAATGTACAGAATATAGCAAGTAAACAAATGAACAGGTGCGTAATGTAAGTGTATTCAAGCGTACCTCGGGCTTACATAGCTCCAAATATATATAGGCGTTGGAGATGATTAGTTGGGCTAAAACACGATTAATTAGTCGAAACCTTGTGTTTAGCCGATAATCTGGGGTGTTTAGGAGATAATAGTTGGGCTCGGGCTTTTTAGCCCATTTAGCGAAGCTCGCGAGTCTTTTTTAGGCCTATGGTAGTAAGCTGGTAGAGGAACACGAAGATCCGTGGAATCTTGGAGAAGAAACAAGGTGAAAAAGAGGAGCCGGTGGAGGTGAACGGTTGAGTCCCTGAAACTGATCACCGAGGGTACGACGCAGAGCTCAGAGCGGCATATCCCTACGGGGCTCCTCACTTCTCCCTGGGTGCAAATGGGATTCTAGGGAAGAGCCGTAGTCGGCGGATGCTCTAGCGTGGCGTTGTGGATTTCGGAATGCGTCCCTGTCATTGCGAGGGTTGACACATGGCTAGGTCCCAAGTGCTGACTCAGAGGTGCCCAAAAATACCATCATCAGTTGCCTCCTAGCCCTGTGCAGTGAGGGAAGCGAGGCGGTTAGGGATATCAATTCTTGGCTGAAACGGGCGTCCTGGAGACTTTGAAGCGCGAGAAACACCTCTGATTGACATTTTTTCAATAGTTAGTTTTTTTCTTAAGGAGCTTATTCGAAATAGGCCTCCATACGGTCGGGGTCCGGGGTCAGGTAGCACAGCAGGACGATCCCGAATTTTTTCGATTTCACGGCGATAATTTTTCAAGCGTTGAACTTTTTTAGAGGAGCTAATTTGAAATAGGCTCCTATACCACCGGGGTCCGGGGTCAGGTATCACGGCAGGGCGACCCCGAATTTCGTCAATTTTTAGGACGTCAATTTTTCAAGAGTTAAACTTTTTTAGAGAAACTAATTTGAGATATGCTCCCATATGGTCGAGGTCCGGGGTCAGTTAGCACGGCAGGGCGGCCTCGAATTTTTTCGATTTTCAGGGCGACACATGTTCACCATGAACAAGCCCTAAGCACGGATTGACCATTAGCGCGGGAGAAAAAAAAGTGAGCCCCAGGGGGGCAGGCATGTGGTGAGTGGCCTAGAGCTTACCAACCACTGCCATGCAAGGGGTAACGACCCAACTGGGCTGACCAGCGCCCAAGTGGGCTCTGGGCTATCCCTAGAACCCACTTTGGGTGCTGGTCAGACCCCAGTGCCCACTTATGGGTGCTGGGGGTGGGCGCTGGTGACCCCAGCGCCATCTTAGGCATTGGGGACAACGTCCAACTGGGCGTTGGTGACACCAGCGCCCTTAGAAGAAGGATGCTGGTAGCGCGGGAAAAATACGCCGCTACTTACTCTCGCAAGTATAGGAGGTCTAAGTTTTAGTATAGTGTGATCGTTAAGATCGGGTTATCGTATCCACAGGGATTGGTGTCGTTACTATCGAATACCGCGTTTGTCATGACCTAACTTTATCTAGGCGAAAACAAATGTGTTTAATTAATTAAACTAATACTAATATAACTTAAATTAACTACACTAATATGCTAATATGTTTTAGGGTAAAGAATCGCCTAGGGATTAACGTGTTTACAAATACGTGTTCGATTCCGATTTACTGAGTTTACGGTGTTCGACCTATTTGACAACTTTGGTACGTAAACTCCATCGCTACCTCTTCCGAGTGTAAGATGGGGGAATACATGACTTTGAGTCAACGAAGAAGTCCCCCTCAACATCTTAACGACCCTAGGTCACGTAAGTCTCGTCCAACATCATTCATTTAACACAATTCAACTCCTTCCCGGGTTATTGGATCGTCGTGTTGTATTTACCCTATCGACAATTTTCGTTCTAAAACTCCATCGTCACCTCTTCTGAGTGTAAGATCAGGGATATAACGCAACTTCGAGTCAACGAAGAAGTTCCCCTCAACGTATTAACGACCCTAGGTAGCGTGTGTCTTGCCCCATGTCATCGATTGTCCACGATTCAAACCCTGACCGGGTTATAGAATCGTGGCGTTTGTTTAACCTAATCCGAATACGGGGTTTGTCAAAACCCTGTATTCTCCATTTATCAATCCAAGTATGATAAACAAACAATACGATGAATACAATCAAACTACGAAGAACAATCACAAACGAAACACCGAAATCATCCAAACAACGTATTTATAAATTTATTGTTAATCCCTACTACAATTCATATTTAACTTGAGGCCATAGTCGAATATACAAAAAAAATAACGAGCTAAACATGCTCACATGCTCCTAAGATAAAGAAATAAGAAAAAACAATCGAAGAACTTAGTCTCGTCCGCAGATAAACCGCTAAGAACGCTCCACGATCGATTCACCGTCTTCTCCACTTCGGGATGTGAGCTCCACACCTAAAACTCCTAAATATACCCTTAGATATAACCTAAGGGGCTCAAAAAGCCAAGGGCGCAAGAGAGTCCTCGGCCAAGGGGGAGGAGATGGGGTATTTATAGCAAAAATATCTCAAAAATATCTAAAAATATCTCAAGACTGTGCAGGGCTTACTCTGCCTAGGCGGTGGAAAGTGCGCCTAGGAAGAGTAAGGTCGGTTCGGTCTGATCGCCTAGGCGATGGACTTGGAGAACATTTTGTTGGATTTCCGCCTAGGCGAAGAAAAACTTCGCCTAGGCGAGGGGTTGTCAGTAGCCATCTGCGTCCTCTACTGGATTTACACCTAGACGATAGAATCTTCGCCTAGGCGGTCGTCCGTCAGTAACATTTTGCTCTTCTTTGCATCTTCACCGCTTAGGCGGTGGTCTGGACGCCTAAGCGGTTGGCCTGTTTTATCTTGTAGCCTCCGAGCTTGTTTATCCACTGTAACTTCGAACCTCTTTGGTTCGATCTCATCATTTTAGCTCCAGTTTCCTATCTTTTTGCCCCACACACCTAATTTATACAAAAAGATAAAAACTAATTAAAACATAATAAAAATAACTATAAACGTATTCGAAAACTAACAAATTCAGATTGGAAATAGATAGGTTTTTCACACCTATCAGCTGCGCCCCACTTTTGGGGCTTGCCCCCTCCAACTTTAAAATATACTATTTTTTTAATGGGTGAGGGTGTTTCCATCCCTTCGTAAGTTAATTATTTTTTTTTTCTTTTTTGTACTTATGAATTTTTTAATGAGAGAATTTAGGATACACTCTCATCTGTGCCCAGTCGGCCTGAGGCAGGACGGGAGGAGCAGGATATGATGACACCGACCCGAGGAGATGGGGTAAAATTTCTGGACAACGTTCTTGGAGAAGGTTGTCACGGGACCCTACTGGCTAAGAGTAGCAAGGTAGGGTGGTGCTCGTCGCTCTTGACAGTTTCGGTTACGGAGCACTGAGGCTGAACCCCTAGACGGTGCCACGCACAAGGATGTCGAGGTAGATAATGCTGACGAAGGAGCTCCCGAGAAGGGCGTGATTGACTTTACTTCTCCTCGCACGAACGCTTCTCACAACAAAGGCGGATCGGATTGAGCTCGGACCATCGCTTTTTCAGGACTTAGGATTTTGTAGACTCTTTTTTGCTTATTCTTGTTTTTCTGTGCGTGAGCGTGTAAGCTTTTGAGCGGCATAGATAGGGTACTTCAGAGTCTATTCTTTTTTCTCGACGTTTTTGCCAAGTTGCTTTTCTGCTTGATCTTATTTTCAGAGTTGTAAAATTTTGAAAATTTCTCGTCTCTGCCCAGGACTATAAACCAGTAGCCCCCCTAGTCTGGGACACGAGTTAATTGTAAGAGAATCATGTCGTGGACTTAAGAGGAAGGTTTCCTAGGATATTTGGTCCTCTCGGGTCCGTAGGGGCGCAACGCGATGGTTGGACCCCTATGGCCGGTCATTGGGGAGTTCTTTGTAGTCAGGCTCATTCAAGAATCCTTCAGGTTATCTCTATTTAGTCCGTGCCGGAGCAACTTCCCTTTTAGAATATCGGACTTATAGTCGACTAGTGGGGAGAGGTACTTGGTTGTAGGCCCTCAGACCCGATCAATGCCCTGCCCTTGGTGGATGACCTCGGTATTTTCCCAGGTACGGGCTATTGACTTCCGGAGAGGGTCTGGTTGTCATCCTCGATGTTGAGCACCAGGATGAGACTTATGGAGAGTTACTCGCGACGTCGAGAGTCGGGATGTTGGGTGGAGAATTATCCGCGACTTAAGGGGTCAAAATACAACTGTGGAGAATCATTCGCTACACTGAGAGTCGAGATACGGCTTAAGGGATCAGAATGCAGCTGTGGAGAATCACTCGTGATGTCGAAAGTCGGGATGCGACTCAGGGGGTCAGAATGTAACTGTGGAGAATCATTCGCGACACCAAGAGTCGGGATGCGACTCAGAGGGTTGGAATGCCGTTGACTGGAGAAAACACAAGGCATGTCGCACAAAACGCATTCTTTATTTTGATAAGTAAAACTACAATACTTTGTATAAGTTGGAAGTTGTTCACAAAAGTGGATCCTCCCTATAGAAGTTGCACGTCAGCTAGTCAGCATTCCGTGGGTGCCTGATCGGCACATTCTCTTCTGTTTCAAGATCGTATGTACCCAAACGTGTGACCTTAGTGACTCTGTATGTCTCCAGAGTTGAATCAGTCGTGGATGTGGTTGATTTCACCATCCATGTGTTGGTGATTCTCTATAGCCTCAGCCCCCCGAGGTAGTGGACAGTTGGGGTTTTCCCTTCTTCTCTGGGCCCGGAGGTCTTCCTGTAGTTTATCCCCATTAGGCTACTCCTGATTTTCTCTCCGGACATAGTTTCAGAGATAACCTCTTTGGACAAGAGTTTCAATCTCCTGCCGGAGTTGGAAAAAGTTCTCTGTGGAGTGATCTCGGTCTTAGTGGAACTCACAATATTGGGACATCGATCTCCCGACTGACCTTCTCCTCTGGGGCGACGGAGGAGAGAAGAAGTCTTGCCCTGGGTTTTATGCAAAGATGGTGGCCACTGAGGCCGTGAGCGGGGTGAACTCTGGTTGGTGACGCCTTATAGGAGGAAGTGGCCTCTTGTCTCCCGGCAGGGGTCTGAACCTCCCTTCAGCTCGTAATCTTCTCGAGCCTTGGGCTTGATTCGAACCTCTATTCCCTAGTTTCCTCGGCTTGTTTTCTCCTTCCTGCCCTCTCCTGGTTGCAGCACGGAGGTCAGTACCATGGAATCTAGTCCCATGGTCTAAAGCTTGATCGAGTGTGAGAGCAGGGTTGGAGCAGAGATCATAGGATAATCTCTGATGTCGGAGCCCGTCAAAAAAGCCATTTAGCACAATAAAGTCAAGAAGGTCATCGCACAAATTTTCTTCTTGGTTGAAACGCTCAACGTAATCACCCAAAGATTCAGTCACTCTTACCGAAGAGTGAGGATATGAGCCACAATCCTTGGTCTGCATCGGGAACGGCTAAAACGAGCCAAGAACAACTGCTCGAGTTCCCTGAAGAGGGAGTGATGGGAAAGGCTCTGCACTGCAAAGCTACAGAGGCCACCTGCGTGTCCATATGAGACTTAGACATAGACAGGTGGTCAACGGGATCTGAAGTCCCATCATACGAACTCATCTAGCGCTAAACTGTTAGTGCGTAAAACTGGTGCACACTTCAAGTATGGTCCAGTCGGATGACAGGTGAGTCCTCTTGCTGAGATGGATTCTTCGGTTGAAAAGTCCTCGCGTGAGTTGTGCTGGGTCCTGGGAGGATTGACCTACAGTGTCTAGAGTCCTACTCCTCAGGGAGTGTACCTACAGAAGTCTCAAACCAGGGTTTATCCCGGTGAAGCCTATCCGGCGTGGTAATCAGTGCTCAGAGATAAAAGGTACAAAATATAACAAGTAAACAAATGAACTCGCGCGTAATGTAAATGTATTCAAGCATACATCGGTCTTACATAGCCCCCGATATATATACGCGTTGGAGATGATTAGTTGGGCCTAAACATGATTAATTAGTAGAAACCCTGTGTTTAGCCGATAATTCGGAGCGTTTAGCAGATAATCGTTGGGCTTGGGCTTTTGGGCCCATTCGGTGAAACTCGCGGGCCTTTGTCAGGTCTGCGGTGGTAAGCTGGTGGAAGAGTGCGGAGATCCGTGGAGGCCTGGAGAATAAATAAGATGAAAAAAAGGGGAGACGGTCGAGGTGAACGGCTGAGTTCCTGAAACTGATCACTGAGGGCACGGCGCAGAACTCAGAGCGGCACGTCCCTATGTGGCTCCTCGCTTCTCCTTGGGTGCAAATAAGATTCCAGGGAGGAGCCGTAGTCGGCGTATGCTCCATCGTGGCGTTATAGATTTCGAAATGCGTCCCTGTCATTGCGAGGGTTGACACGTGGCTGAGTCCCAAGTTCTAACTCAGAGATGCCCAAAAATACCCTCATCAGGTTTATATCTAATGAGAATAATATTCTACGTTAAGCAATTCATTTATTTTCAAATCAATCCATTTATTATTTGATTGACTTTGCAGATTGGATTGTTTTCAAACTTTATCTTTTGGATTGGATGTTAAGCATATTGTTCTCCTAGAAATCTCCAGTATTAGCCTATCTGACGCGTCCCGTTTTTTGAAAAGAAAATAATAATAAATAATAAATAAGCTTAAGGAGATAGTTTTTTTAAAGCGCCGATTTTCTCAAAAAATATGCTTAGGTCGTTTTAAAAAATAAGGAGTCGCCACCTAACATTGGGTTTAAATAGTGTGCTAGGTCACCGAATTTTTAGAAAACAATTTAAAAGACCTAAATAAAAATTGACTCCAAAAAATATGGTCAAATCAAAGATTCATTTAAAGGCTCGGGGGTCGGTTACGCTCGGGGAAGGTGTTAGGTACACCAAGACGTCCGTCCGAAAATGGTACCTTATGTCCAATTAAGTCCAATTAGTTTGGTCCGAGTGTTTTATTTTATTTTGAAATCATTCCATTCTTATAAAATCTTTTTGGTATTTTCAGAAATAAGGTAGGACAAGTTTTTGAATTTTTTGGAATGTTCTTCCTGTATAACCTCTTATCGAATATTAAGGATTTGATAAGGATGGTCTCCGGGGGATTTTATGTATATCTCCGAGAGACTTCTTTAATTTAAATAGACAAACTAAAAGAGATGCATGAGATTTGGAAATATGAATGCAAAACTAACACCTAAATAAGTTTTATTATTTTATACAAGAGTGATTAAAAAAAACTAAATGATTTAATTTAAATATGTCAATGCAAACTAATATGAATACGAGAATCGAATAAGGAACACTACGTGAATTAATCTGATTATGCGTAACAATGATTTAATTAAAAAAAATAAAAACTAATGTATTAAAAGTGTAAGTGGTGAAAGTGTCCTAAACATACCGTCTAAATGATATGAGAAATAAACATGCTAAGTGGATGCAAAAAAAAAAAAAAAACTACTTTGAGTTTGCCTGATTAATTTAAAGAAATTCCGTTTTGAAATTCCCTCAAATTCTATGGATAAGAGAATCGAGGGAGTTTCGCAGAAACAATTTAGTTGAAATTAATCTTTTTGGTACTTAAAAGAAATCCCACGAAAAATTTATCGAGGAAAGAGATTCTCTAAAATTATTCGTTTATAAATTTCACTCGAGTCGGGGAATGAAAACGAGGTCACGAAAAATTCTCCCACGATTTATCGAATCGTCAGATTCACCTTAAGGTTCGTAAAGATTAATTTCTACAAATAAAAGATTTTATTATTATTATTTTTTTGGTTTTTTTTATTTTTTTAGGGTTTTGATAATAAGAATAAAAATAAATAAAGAAAATACAGAAAAATAAATAACGAAAACATCCTTCACCTAACGATTGGGGGTTAGGTTTAAGCACGAGAAACCCACCCCGATGTTTTCATCGGATCATCAAACGACCTTTTTTTTTTTTTTTTTTTTTTTTTGTGTGTGTGTTTTTCTTTATAAATTTGTAAACAAAACAAAACAAAACAAAATAAATAATGAAAACGTCCTTCACCTAACGATCGGGGGTTAGATTTAAGCACGAGAAACCCCCCCCGACGTTTTCATCAGATCATCGGACGACAATAAAGAAATAAATAAATAAAACTTGCAGAAATTTAAATTGTAAAAAGAATAAAATAAATTGAAAGAGGAATTAAAAATTTAAAAAAAATATACATGTTCTAGGTTAAGAATCTCGATACTCGTATTTTCCCTTCTCGCAGATGGCTTCCCGAAAGGGTTTTGAGAATCACTCTTCTAAAAGGGGTGACTACTCTCAATTTTTGAATGAATAAACTAGGAAGAGGAGAGTCCTATTTATAGGAAAAGATCGGGCGTGAAAAACATTTTAGGAAACCCTAAAACTGGGTTTGGCCGCCAAACCTAGTCCAAATTAGACTGAGAAAGGGTAAAATAGTAAAAAAGCATAAAAAGAAAAAATTCCAGGCCTATGCATGCGCCCTGTCCACCGCCTCCAGTCAGCAACATGTGGCGAAGGCCCATTGGTCTTCTTCTTCTCTCTCACGTGTACCCACATACACATGTGGCTTCTCAATGGGCCCCACCCACATTTGGCTTCTCTATTTCTTTCTTACATGCACACACACAAGTTTGGTAGACAAAAGGCCCACAAGTTCACTCACACACATACACGCTAATGTGGCGGCGGGCCCCCTTCCATCTTTGACTCTCTTTCTCTCTCTTCTCTCACTCTCACGGCTTCTCTCTCGCTTTTCTATTCTCTCTCTTCTTTTCTCTCACTCTCTCAAGTTTTGGAGCCAAAAGGGGTTCTACTCCTTTTCTCCTTTTTATTTCACTCCCTATTTTCTCATCCTTTCAATTTCAAAACTCATTTATTTCTCTTTCAATTTCACCCATTTTTCTTTATTTTTTTTTTAACAAATAAAACAAAATTAAATAAAACAAATTCCGCTATAAAATGAAGCATAATAATTATTTTATTTTTGCGAGACGGTCTAAATGTCGTGTCTACACTCTCCATAGATGGTCAATCTAGGGAAATGGCTAGTTTAGTGATACCAATAGTATGAGTTTAGGAGAGAGAGGCATAGTTAAGAGGTCCAACAAAAAGGCAGAAAAATTGGATTATGACGTAATACCACGCCTAGAGCTTACACTGTAAGACTCGATCCCATGAGGATTGATCGTTGTAGGCGACCCTATGTTCCAAGAAACTCAATTAATACCCTCTTGTAAATGGAATGGTTGATTGTTGGGTGGTGTCGATAGACAATACTTTGTATGCTCGGTCGGTCTTATACAAGCACTAGCGTGGAAGACCTCATATGGGGCCTTCTTTTCTTGCAAGTAGAAGTGTGTTTCCTTTTTTGTGTTCCCGTGGCTTCCAGTAGATAATTCAAGACCAAATGGTGGTGAATAACCAAAGGCATCTGGGACAAAGCAGGCATAGAAGTGAGAACTGAAGCATGCATCAGTCGCCAATCACATTGAAATCAGTTGAGGTCTCTTGTGATCGGGATTCAATAGTGGATTCAGAAGGACCAATCGATGTACAAATTTTGGAGAGGTCATGTTGATCTCGCAAGCCCCCCACATGGTAGCTATCCAACGAAATATTTCGATTCCAATGGGGACAACTAAGATCATGGTAGTTGTGGTGAAGTAGGCATGGGTATCGATGTCTAAGCCTACAATAAACATATGATGAGCCCAAACAAGAGATCTAAGAACACCTATATTGATCATAAGCATAAACCATGCCTAGATACCTGAAGACTGATTTTCTTGCAAGATAAAACTGCTGGATGAAATAAAATATTAAATACCTCACGTTCAATATTTTGATTCTCATTTGGAGAAAGATCGGAATGAGTATCAACAGCTAAAATAGAATAAGTATCACCAGTTAAAATATACTGTGGGGACACTTGCATGAACAAGAAAAATTGAAAAGGAAAAGCAAACGAAGAATTCACTTATTGGCACTAGCTATATGAAGATCCCATCATTAGGCAAAAAATGGTGATACATTCTTGAAGGAGGCCCTCGAAGAAAATATATTAACAAATAATATAATTCTTCTAAAAAATCATCGTATTGGTGCGATACTAGTGAGTACCGCACAGAATAAATGCCCTAATTTTTTTTGTGTAGTAGTCAAATATAAAATATTTACTAATTTTAATTTTATTTTAATTTCTTTAAATCGGCGCAATGCCTGGATTTAAAACTAGTTGGAATTTAAAATACAAACATATAACATTATAATATTTAGGCTTTCATGAAATTAGAATGTTTTCATAATGAAGAGTTTGTTGGTCCGAAAATTGTTTTCTTCTCTATTTGGGGTCTGGGAGTAATTAATTTGGTTTGTTTCACTTTCTCCCAAAAAAGACAGAACAGTAAGAACTAGTCAATCTGCCTTGTATTAAAACCGAACAGTCCCTTAATTAAAGAGACTAGACAGAGAGAGAGAGTTACCGTTCTTTCGACTGTTTGATTCCCTGGTTGGTTCGACATTAATTAACGACCTATCCGCTTCACTGCTACTTAATTATACTTTTTACCCCTTATTTTACTATATTTTTACATTGGTTCTATTATATTTTTTTTCCCACTGATTTACGACATTTTATTGTATGACCCTTTTACATTTTTTGCTTGATGAAATAGTGAAATTGATACTATTTTGTTTAAACGTATGGAAAAAAAATATCACACTCTATTAACAAAAACTGAATTTAAATTACCTTTTGTCATTTACAAAAATAACAAGCAAACTTAAACTTTCCATTATTTTAAATGAAAGATTTTGTCGTTTCAACCAGAGACCCTCTAACAATTAAAAATGTAGTTTCGAGACCACTTCTCATTTGCTAGAAATACCATCGAGACTCTTTTCGTATATTTTTTTTCAGTCAATTGGGGAGGTATTGTCATTTTTATGATGAATTTAGCCCCAATGTTAAAATTCTTTCTTTTTAAATCTTCTTTTGGTGGTTTATTTTTTATTTTCTATTTTTAATTTTTAATTTTTCAAAATTTTAAAAGCAAAATCAACTTGTCCTTAGCCACACTTTTTCAATTTTTTTTTTAAAAAGCGTTTAATATATTTATATATTATGAGTAATTAAATATATGCACATATATTATTTTTTATATTTTTATTAAAAGAATATATACTTTTAAAAAAAATAAAAATAGATAATCTTATTTGGTGTAAAAAAATACTCCAACTAAATATAGAAACATAAAATTATGAAAAATATGTAACACCATAAACATAAAATACATATATTCAATTTAAAGTTATTTTTTTTTTGTCATTAGATTTACATTTTGACTTTTCAATTGAAATAGTTTTAATTAGAAAAAAGGTATATTTCATTGACCTGTCATTTTTTATTATACCAAATGTCTCCCTTGTTATTTTGTAAATACCAAAAATCTCATCTGTCTTTTTGGTCAAACACTACTTACCTCCCTTATTGATTAAAAAATAATAATTTTTTTATTATAATTCCAATTTTACCCTTGACTATTTAAAAAATAACTAAATAATAAAAAAACTAAAATACATAAATAACCTTTTAATTTATATATATTAATTATCACCTCCTGCCACTGCACCCACCGCCACCATCACCTCCTACCGCCGCCACCTCCCACTGCCGCAGCCCACTACCCACCACCCGCCGCCACCCACCACCTCCCACCGCCACTACCCAACCCCATTTGAAAAAATATTTTTTTTTTAACCATTTCATTAAAAAAAATAAAAATTTAACCCCTTCATTAACCATTTTCTTTCGCTCTTTCCGGTGGTGGTGGCGGCAGTGGGTAGTGGTGGTGACGATGGGTGGTGGCGGCGGAGTTGGGGAGTGGGCGGCGGGAGATGGCAATGGGAGGTGGTGTTGGGTGGCGGTAGTCGAAAGTGACGGAAGGTGGTGGGTGGTGGCAGCAGTAGGAGGTGGCGGGGGTGGTGGGTGGTGGCAGTAGTAGGAGGTGGCGGTGGCAGTGAGTGGTGGGAGTTGGGTGGTGGCGGCGGTGAGAGTTGGGTGGTGATGGGAGTTAAATATAATTATTTAAAAAATTAAGAGTAAAAAATATATGTGTGCTAATGATTTTTTTAAAAAAAAATAACCTAAGGACAATTTTGTTCAAAGGGAGGTAAGTGATATTTGAGTAAAAATATAGGGGGAGGTCTCTGATATTTACAAAATGACAGGGGAGGTATCTGGTATAATACAAAATGATAGAGGAAGTCAATGACATTTACCCTTAGAAAAAATCTAGACATTTTGATATCTCTACTTTTATAAAAATTAAGGTTTTAAAAATATTATATATTCAAAGCATATTACATGTATCTTTTCTAATTATATATTGTTGTTACAGAAAATAAATAATGAACGAATTTACCGAAATTTGCTTGGGTTGAGTCGCGGACTAGGTCGCTCTCTTTAAAACGTTTCGTGGCTCTACCCAAGATCGTGCGAGCAGTGTAACAGCCCCATCTTCCCCAGAATAAAACAGTTCAGAATCACCTCTGTCTAGGACCTTCTTTGCACAACAGAAGGCTTGGAAACGAACACCCACACACACTGTTCTAAAGAAGAACAAACTGCTCGGAAACTTGGAAATAAGAAATGAAAAACTGGAAAAACCGAAGCTGATTTGAGAACCAAAGAACCAAAGAATTAACTCTGTGTTTCTGTCTTTTTTTTTTTTTTGTCTTCAAACAAATAAAAGAACAGTATTTATAGGCAAGATGATGATTCAAAACGTTGGAGCGAAAAAAAACGTTAGGTCATTTAATCAAATGATTCATAACGTAGATGTTTTATTTTTAAAGCTCATAATGCAGACATTTTTTCTTTAAACATTTCAGAACTGATGAAAATTCGTAACTGTTGAATTTTGGAGTTTGAAACTGTTTATGTTTTAAACAATCTGATCTGATTTTATATAATATTAATATATATTTTAAATAATGTTTGTCCAAAAAGAATAAATAAGTGCCACTTCATCACACGCACGCTCGGCTCGGCACGGCCGACCGGACGGTGGCGGCGGCGTACGCGCGTGTGTAGTTAACCTGTAGGGATGTAGCTCTTCTCCCCTTCACAAAATGTAGGTACCCCTCAGGGCACACCCCAAGTATCCCACATGCCCTTAATTATACCCATATGCCCTTAATTATACATCTCATCAATTCTTCTCCCCAACCAATGTGGGATAGAGAAATTGGAGGGGAACCTTATGACACTTAAAAAAAAAAAAAAAAAAAAAAAACAACTTAAAATTCATAAATTTCAACAATCTCCTACTTGAATTTTTTAAAAACAATTTTTTCATTGAGCAGTTTAATACAATATAAGATTGTGCATAAGTAAAGGTGTCTATCGACTTGAACCTTTACATAGTGAAGATAATTTAGATTATACTAGAGTAACCTGTAATTTTGAACTCTATCTCTAACAACATCACACACACAACCTTATCAGGGTGTAGTCCAAAATCCCATGCTTTACGGCCATACACGTGTATCCTAGTATAGTGAACGCTCTAGAGAATTTGCCCAAAATTCCATAGGAAGTGGCCACACTTCCACATTCACATAGGTAAGTTTATCAAGAGTACTCATGTAGCTAGGTACTCCACTCCAAATAGAGTATAGATCTCATTAAGAGTTAATAAAAACTCAACCTTCTATCGCTTCAAGATGTCATGCTTCAAACAACACATGTTTGGAATCGAACTCAAAATTATTATTATAGCATGATTCTTTTCATATCACTTCATAAGTTGTTATTACCTTTTGAACCTATTTCTTGGGATCTCCAGTCTATAGGTTGGGTTTCCCTCACAAGTGACTCGTCAATCTATGGACTTGAGTCCCATTCCTTTCGAGATTTTGTAAACTTTTTCTCGAGCTAATTCTTTCGTTAAAGGATCGGTTAGGTTATCATCAGACTGTACATGATCTACTCTCACAGCCCCTGTCGAGATATACTCTCTAATAGTGCTGTGTTTGCGACGTATTTGTCATTTTTTTCCGTTATAATAACGGTTCTAAATCTTTGCAATAGCCGCGGTACTATCGCAATGAATCAAGACAACTGGAATCGGTCTCTCCAATAAAGGGGTATCAGAAAGCAGGTTTTTTAACCACCCTGCTTCCTCACTAGCTGAAGCTAGTGCAATCATCTCAGACTCCATAGTAGATTGAGCCAAATAGTCTGTTTCTTAGATTTCTAAGAAATAGCTCCACTAGCTATGCTAAATATATAGCCGTTAGTTGCCTTGGAGTCATCTGAAAGGGTGTTCCAATCAGCATCCCTATATCCTTCCAGAACAGCGGAAAACTTCTGATAATGTAATCCAAGGTTCATTGTTCTTTTTAAGTATCTCATGATTCTATCAATAACATGCCAATGCTCAATACTAGTTTTGTTTGTAAACCTACATAGTAATCCCACAACATATGCTATGTCGGGCTTGGTACAATCAGTGGCATATCGAAAACTACCTATGACGCTTGCATACTCAGATTGTCTAACACCGTCACCGGTGTTCTTGAACAACTTCACACTAGGGTCATAAGGAGTATATGCTGGTTTACAATCAAAATAATTGTATTATAATCTTCTCTATATAATGAGATTGATTCAAAGAAATTTCATATTTAGACCTAGTTATTTTAATACTAAGGATTACACTTGCTTCACCAAGATCTTTTATGTCAAAATTAGCACATAGCATGGATTTCACATTATTCACAACATGAATATTGGAACAAAAAATCAGCAAGTCATCCACATAAAGACATATGATAGTGCAAACATTATTTTCAGATTTATAATAAATGTATTTGTCACTTTCATTTACTTTAAAATCATGTGAAATAACTAGATTATCAAATTTCTTATGCCATTATTTAGGTGCTTGTTTTAAACTATAAAGAGATTTATTTAATTTGCAAACTTTGTTTTCTAGACCAGGAATTACAAATCCTTCAGATTGGTCCATATAAATCTCTTCTTCTAGTTCACCATTCAAAAAAGCTGTTTTAACATCCATTTGGTACACAACAAGATCATGAATTGCAGCAAGAGATAAAAGTACACGAATAGATGTAATTCTAGAGACAGGTGAGAAAGTATCAAAGAAATCTACATTCTCTATTTGTCTAAATCCTTTGGCTACGAGACGAGCCTTATATTTATCAATAGTTCCATCAGGTTTCAATTTCTTCTTAAGAATCCATTTACATCCTATTGTTTTACAACTAGAAGGTAAATCTACTAAATGTCAAGTTCTATTTGACTCGAGAGAGTCCAATTTATCATCTATAGCCTCTTGCCATAAATTGACATCTACAGTGGATAATGCCTCTTGAAGGGTAAACGGATCCTCCTCTAAGGTATATGCATAGAAATCTGAACCAAAGTCCTTAGCAATACGAGGCCGTTTACTCATTCTAGGTTCAATATCTAATTCCTTATTAGATTCATTAATCCTAATGATAGGTTCATTACTAGAAGTCGAGCCCCCACCATTCTTCAATTTGAAAGGAAATTTATATTTATAAAAATTAGCATAATTTGATTCAATGATAACTCGATCTTTCAAATCATAAAATCTATAAGCTTTGCTATTCATCGCATAACCAATAAAAACATATTCATAAGCTCTACTGGCAAGTTTTCATCTTTTTGAATTAGGAATTCGAACATATGCCAAACAACCCCAAGTTTTAAAATAAGACAAATTTGTTTTCTTATTTTTGAAAATTTCATAAGGTGCAATTTTACTTTTCAATTTGGGAACTCTATTAAGCACATAGCAAACCGTCAATAAAATTTCATCCCACCAGTGAGAAGTTGTACTAGAGTTAAGTAAAATAGCAACTACAGATTCAGCAAAAGTTTTATTTTTCCTTTCAGCCTTACCATTCATTTCAGGAGAATACGGTGCAGTTTTTTCATGAATAATCTTATGAGAATTATAAAAATCAATGAAAATATCATAACTATATTCGGTTCCTCTATCACTACGTAACCTCTTAATTTTCTTATTGCATTGATTTTCAATCTCAGTTACAAATATTTTGAATATATCAAACGCTTCACTTTTATTTTTCATGAGATAAACAAAAGTGTAATCAGAGCAATCATCTATAAAAGTAATAAAATAACATTTATCATTCCTAGTCATGATACCATCAAATTCACAAATGTCAGAACGTATCAAATCAAGAGGTTCAGATTCTCTAATTACTGATTTATGATGGGTTTTAGTAATCTTGGCTTGACTGCAAAATTCACATTTTTCAAAATCATTTAAAGACAGTTTAAGAATTAGTTCTAAATTACTTAAGTTTTTAATAATGCGTTTGTTAACATGACAAAGTCTAGCATGCCAAATATTAAAAGAACACAACATATAAGTAGAAGAATTTTTTTTTATTAATTTCAACATTCAGTTTGAATATTCCATCAGTTGCATAACCCTTCCCAACAAAAATATTATTTTTGGTTAAGGTGTACAAATCAGCCCCAATAGTTTGAGTGAACCCCGCTTTATTAAGAAGATAGCCCGAAACCAAATTCTTTCTCATCTCTGAAGTATGCAGAACATCTTTAAGGATGACTGTCTTTTCAGAGGTAAACTTTAATTCTACTTCACCAGAACCGACAACAATAGTGCAGTGTGAATTACCCAGCAACACTTTCTTGTCTTTACTTTCAGAATAAGACTTGAACATGATACGATCATAGCAGACATGGCATGAAGCACCAGTGTCTACCCACCACCCTTCGGATCTACCAACTATATTGATTTCAAAAATCATAGCTATAAGTTGGTCATCGGTAAGATTCGCCTGTGGAGCAGGACGACGTCTTTGCTGGCAGTTTTGGGCCAAATGGCCCGCCTTCCTACAGTTATAACAAGTAAACTGTTCAAGATTATTTCTTGATGGGGGTTTGTTTCTATTCTAATTTTGATGTACATTTTTGTTTTGGTTATTATGGTTGCGATTTTGATTTTTATTTTTCATATTTTTCCCTTTGGGTTTCAGAACAGCATAAGATGAGTTTTTGTGAGCGTTGTTAGAAACAACGAGCACTTCATTTTTCTGATCTTGTTTTCGGGTTTTCTCCTCAATCCGAAGACAAGTAATCAAACTTTCTAAAGAAAACTCTTTAGTTTTGTGCCTTAGAGTATTCTTAAAATCTTTCCAAGAAGGGGGTAATTTGTCTATTAAAACAGTAACTTGAAATTGTTCATCAAGGGACATATCTTCAGTAATTATTTCATGAGCGATTTTCTAAAGTTCATGAGACTGAACTTCCACAGATTTTTCGTCGGTCATTTGGTATTTCAGATACCGACTAACAACATATTTTTTACTTCCAGCCTCCTCAGTGTCGTATTTCTTTGAAAGAGCATCCCAAACTTTATTTGCAGTTTTGTTAGAACAATAATAATCATATAGATTATCAGACATACCATTAAGAATGAAATTCTTACAACGAAAATCATTTTCCTCCCAAGACTTAACTTCTTGAATCTGAGCGTCAGTAGGAACTTGAGGTAATTGAAGTTTTTTGGTTGTACAGACATATGCTACTTTTTCGATAGTTAGAAAAAATAACATTTTCTATCTCCATCTTTTAAAATGAAACCCTTCGAATCGAAAGGGTTTGTTGAGATCAACAGCGACTTGTTTAAATTCGTGATCAGAAGACATCTTAGCAGATAATTGACAGAAATTGTATCGTCTTAAAATTGTTGTTACAGAAAATAAATAATGAACGAATTTACCAAAATTTGCTTGGGTTGAGTCGCGGATTAGGTCGCTCTCTTTAAGACATTTCGCGGCTCTGCCCAAGATCGTGCAAGCAGTGTAACAGCCCCGTTGTCCCCAAGATAAAACAGCCCAGAATCACCTCTGTCTAGAACTTTCTTTGCACAACAGAAGGCCTGAAAATGAACACCCACAAACACTGTTCTAAAGAAGAACAAACTGCTCGGAAACTTGGAAATAAGAAATGAAAAACTGGAAAAACCGAAGCTGATTTGAGAACCAAAGAACCAAAGAATTAACTCTGTGTTTCTGTCTCTTTTTTTTTCTGTGTCTTCAAACAAATGAAAGAACAATATTTATAGGCAAGATGATGATTCAAAACGTTGGAGGAAAAAAAAAGTCAGGTCATTTAATCAAATGATTCATAACGTAGACGTTTTATTTTTAAAGCTTATAAACAATCTGATATGATTTTATATAATATTAATATATATTTTAAATAATTTTTGTTAAAAAAGAATAAATAAGTGTCATCTCATCACACGAGCGCTCGGCCCGGCCCGGCCGGACGGCGGCGACTTGCGCGCGCGTGTATGGTAAACCTGTAGGGATGTAGCTCCTCTCCCTACAGCAAGAGTACTCTAGATAATCAATTGTAGTCGTTAGATCGAACCAATCTAGACCATCTATTGTAAGGTCTTGTCT
This sequence comes from Eucommia ulmoides, assembly GCA_016647705.1. Taxonomy (NCBI): domain Eukaryota; kingdom Viridiplantae; phylum Streptophyta; class Magnoliopsida; order Garryales; family Eucommiaceae; genus Eucommia; species Eucommia ulmoides. Next base: position 26,544,841 of record CM028325.1, on the reverse strand, counting down.
TATATAAAGGAGAGGGAGTTCATTTGCTCCTCACCAAGTTTAGAATAGTAATATAAGTCTCATTCTCCTAAGCTCTCTTACTCTCTCTCTCTCTCTTATAAGCTTTCTAGCTTTTCATAACCTTTTTTGTTTCCTTCGTTCCTACACTTCGTTTGGTTAAGAGTTTTGGCAAGGTTTACTTAGCATTTTCAAAGAATTGAAGTCGAGACTAAGTGCCGCACGATTACTCTGAAGAAAGTAAGTCCGTGAAACGACATGTGGTCCGATTGTTATTTTCTACAAATTGCAATTTACTCTTAAATAATAGAAAATATAAAGACAAATTTTTTGAATTAAAAAAAGAAAAAGAAAAAAAGAAGGATAGAGTTATGGTATACATTCTTTTTTCTAAGCATATGCCAAGTCTCTTTAACTACCCACTAATTTTACTTTTGGTTTCTTATATTTTAATTTTTAAATTTAATCCTAAAGTTTAAGTTTTTTAATACTTGGATTAGTTATATTTTGCACATTAGATCAAATTATATTTTGTACTCATGTGATATTTTCATTACCACTCACACTCTTGTGTTTTAGATTTAAGTGCAAATGTTAAATATTTTTTTAATTTTAATAGTCAAAGTGCAAAAGTCAATAAAAATAAATTATTAAATATTAAATTATATTTATACCCTCCAAAGATTTTAATAAGGACTCAATCTTAATTTGGGACCCAATATCAAATGTTCATTTCTAGTGCCCAAAAAAAAGAAGTACTCACTTAAAAAATTAGATTGGTATAAAAAAAAAAATTAAGAAAATATATAGATAAGGGAGATTTTTATTTAATAATCCTTATTTAAGAGTTTATTTCGGAAAAAAGTCATCTTAAACATTTATGTTGTAATGTAGTCTTTCTATGAAAAATTGTTATTATTTAAACCTTTGATCGTTGACCAATTTAACAAAGAGACATTTATATCCTTTATATATATTAATTAAAGTGAATTGGAGAAACCCTAATTTCATCACTTCTTAGTCGATTGTCGTCTTCCTTCTCTTTCACACATAGCTGTTCAAAGCCATTCTAGCCCTTGTTTCGCCGTTGTCTACCCCTTGCCGTCATCCAGATCGTCGTCTACTCCCACAATCGTTTAGACCCCTTCGTCGTCATCTGCCCTCACTATTGTCAGATCACCGTATGTCTTCGCCACCATCCAGATCGATCGTCGCCGCTTTGCCTCGCAAATGATTTCACCTTTTGTTTGCTGAAAAGTTTTCTAGATCTGAAAGCTTTCCACACATTCGTACATAACCTAGGGAACAAAGCTTGGACCACTGCCAGCAACAAGGACTGGATAGCAAAGGTGAAAACAGGGATGAGAATGACAAGAGGTATTAATTACGGCCCGTTTGGTAATCGTTTCCATTCCAGAAATTCCCATCCCATTCCTAGATTTTTGGGAATTCTGTTGGGGAATAGCGTTTGGTAATTTTTGTTTCTGTTTTTATTTCATTTCTATTTGAGAATTGTGCTAACTTTTTTCTTAAGAAATGAGAAACAAAAAAAAGGTTGTTTCTCATTATTCTCATTTCATTCCCAAAACACATGGTCACTGTTCACCCGCCAGCCGACCACCGTTTGCTGGCGCCGGCCATCGCTGCCGGCGCCAGCCATCTCCGGCGACCGTCGTCTGTCACCGTCCGACCGAAAATTTTTCGGGCACTTCTGGCCGCCGCCCACTGTCACCCACCCGCCACCGCTGGTCGGCAGTCACCGGAGGGCGTCATTGCCTTCCGGCCGTTTGGCCATCGCCACCGGGAGCCACCTCGCGTTCGTCGTCGCCAGCATCGGAGCCACCGCCGGCCGGCGCCGTCAAGCCAAAACAGAGAAAAAAAAAAAAAAAAGAATTTTGGGATAAAATCGTTACCAAACACAATTCTCTTCCCAAAACAAAAAAAAAAAAAATTATCGTTACCAAATACGATTCCACTCCCAAGAAGAAAACAAAATTCTCATCCCACTGCTGGAATGGAAATAGAAACGGTTACCAACCGCCACCTACATTTTTTCCCCTTTTTGGGTTGAAGTTTTTTTTTTATTATTATTTTACATTTGCCTCCTGCTTTTTTTTTTTTTTTTTTTTTACTTTTAATTTTTTAATTTAATTTTATATTTTTCCCCTTAAACATTCATAACTATTCAAATAGTAGTGTGAATGTTCGTATGATTTTTTTTGTTTATTCATTGATTTGTTTTGATTGTTTTGCGTGAATGGAATGATGAGGGGGGGTTATTAATTAATTTTTCTCTCCTTTTTTTGTTGAAGTTTTAATTTTTGTTATATCTTACATTTGCCCCCTTTTTGTTTTTGTTTTAGTTTTAATTTTATTTTACATTTTCTCTAAACATTCAAAATTATTTAAATAGTAGTGTGAATATTTATGTGAATTTTTTTCTTTAATTTTTGTAGAGTTTGTGTTTATTCATCGATGTGTTTTGATCGTGCGTAAATGTTCATGTGAATGGATCACAAGAATGTTCAGATTTATTGTTGTGAATTTCAAAGTATCAATCTTCGTAATTTCAAGTGAACTTGAAAGGTAAAAGAAAACGATCATTCACTAAACATTCTTTAAAGACTAAAAACTTAAAGTTTAAAGTCAAAAGATTATTTTCTAGTTTATACATATATAAAGGATCAAATAATTAATTACTCATAAATAATTATATTTGTTTATTTTTATTTTTTATTGATAAAAAATAAAGATAAAAAGGTAATTGATCAATATTTTTCTCCGACAAAGATCTCTGTTTCATTCATTAAAAGACGAGAGATTACTGTGACTATCATTTCAAATATAAGCAATGTCACTGATAATTTCTCATACTTTTTTTAATAAAAAAATATTTTTTAAAAAACAATAAAGTGAAAAGATAAAAATATATTAAATCTAATCTAATCTAATACTAATATTTAAAAGTGGAATGAGAGAAAATATTTTAATGAGATTATAGAAAGCCTATTTCTAGTTTTTTGGTATTCTTACCTATTTCTTTTTATTTTTTTTTGTTTTTCTATATATCAAATGTTGAGTGGCACCACTCAATTTCTTCATTTTTTTTTTGTTTTATTTTTTTTCGAATTAGTACACAAATATATGATTAAGTTCATGATCCACATTTTAAAAAGAAATTAGATACGATATAAATTAATTAAATTATAATTTGTTAGACTTGTAAAAAATGATAAAATTAATGTTAATTTATGGTTATTTGTTTTGTTATTTTATAATATATTTGTAAAAGTCAATTTGTTGAAATATTATTTTATTTTTATGATTATTTATGTAATTTTTAATAGTATATTTATTTTCGGTATTTCTAGAACGCTATTATTCAATAAAATTTATGCATCCAAAGTAACCATATAATACTGATGTATTTCATGTTTCAATATTAAGAATTTATTATAATTTATTTTTTTCCAGTAAAGTGTGTCTGACCCAACTTATGCGTATCTCGACTAATCAAAGCGATCTTAAGGGTGCATTCCTCTATATCAGCCTGATACATTCGTGATTAAATTCAAAATTTAATTCTTAGAGTGATCCTCAGGAAAGTCGAATCCTGATTGACAAAAAAAAGAAGTACCTTTTATTGCCAACCAAACTAATACCTCTTTGGATATTATAATTTTTTCTAAGCCCGCGCAATGCGCGAGTCTAAATTAGTAATCTTGAGAACGAAGTTCTTAAATTATAATTATAATCCTATTTTCATAAAATAATATATATTTTTGTTGCAAAACAAAGGCCATTTTCAAAATTTTATCTTTTTTGTTTTTTTTTTTTTCTTAAAAAAAGTCCAGAATAATGTTAGTATATATTTACACATCTATCCAAATTGGAAAGAAGAAATTGCACATACTCCCTTATTAAGACAGAAAGGAAGAGATTCCCCCATTAATGGCATGGCCTTAATGTTTGGCAGAAGAACAGTGAGAGATTCCACTGTGTTCTGTTTTCAAATTTGAGACTCTACATATTTATTGCTACACCACTATGAAAAAGACAATTTTGCCCTTTGTTGTTTTTTTTCCTAATTTTATTTCATAAAAATAACTTCATTATCTTTCAGAAGTAAAGGAGTTAAATTCAACACCTAATCAATCTAATCAATCCAATCAACACCTAATCAATCTTTGAGACTCTCCATATTTATTGCTAAACCACTATGAAAAAGACAATTATGCCCCCTTTTTTTGGTTTTTGCTAATTTTATTTCATAAAAATTAACTTTATTATCTTTAGAAGTAGAGGAGTTAAATTCAAAACCTAATCAATCTAATCTTATATAAAAAATCGGTCTGATCCGATTTGAATAACTAAATTACATTTAGCATTATTGCTCATATAACTTTTAAAAAAAATAAAAAAAAATAAACGAGGGATAATATTTCAAATGTCAGTTCATAAGTTGTGCTGACCTAAGAAACTAGGGATGACCAAAAAAATCAAATTGACATGTAACTGAGAAAAACTTAACCGAATGGTCCAGGTTGAAATCAACTAAACAGTTTTGGTTTTGGTTTTGGTTTTAAATTTAGTAACCGAAGTGATTTTCATTTTGGTTTTGAGATAGTAACTGCGTTACTGAACCGTGTAACAGAACCACGTGAACAAACCGTATAACCGATATATAATATATATTATTTTTTATATATCTAGTATTTACAGTTTAATCATTTTTTTATTTACACTTTTAACATTTTTATACTTTAACCCTAGTGTGTATATATATATGCTTATATGTGAGCGGCTGTTAGGGTTTATTTCATTCGCTCTGTCCATTCTCAGTTTTCCTCTTCACTCTTCAGCTCTTTTCTTTATTTTACTCTTCCTCTTCTCTTTCTCTCATCTCTCGACTGTCATCTATTGACCATCAATCGCTCCTTGATTTATGTATGAGAATGATTTGGACTATTTGTATTATTTGTGACTATTATCTATGATTTTATTGTTATATTTTTATTTATCGTTGGGAATGTTTACAATTAATAATTTTGTGGTTTAGTTTTTGTTTTGAGAATTTATGTTTTATATTTTAATTATATTTTTCTTCATATATAAGAAACAATGGTCTACGGTTCTGATTTTGATTTTAGTTTTTTGTAAAATTTAAAAATCTTAAACGGTTTTGCGGTTTTGGTTTTGGTTTTGATTAAAATTAAATGGTCCGATTTTAAAACCATTAAAAAAAAACTGGCGATTTTGGTTTTACATATGTTAAACGGTTTTGATCTTGATTTTGTACGAAATCGAGTCGAACCTGAACCGTTAACATCCCTACAAGAAACCAATCTAGGAAGAAGGGTGACTTTAAGCAGCGGAGCTATAAAGAGCCAGGGGAACTCAAACCTGCCTCAACGTTTAATGTTTTTTAATTATTCCTCTTATACTTTTTTAAAAAAAAAAATCAATTAAAATTCTTGAAATTTTTACCTACACTCCCCTTGAATTATAAACACATCTTATAAACTCTTGAAAAAAAATTATTCTCTCCTCAACCAATTTTCTGAATATGTTGCTCGGAACTTTTCAAAATGTCAACGTTAACGTGATGCACCAAAAAGAGTGAATATTCACTCAGGTGCATAGTTTGTTTGGTTTGTTATTGTTGTTGTGTTCTTTTTCTTCTTTCTATTTTTTTTTTTTTTTTTTTTTTAAATGAGTACTTAGAGGTTATTTTGGGTTTTTCGTCCACTCAACAAGTTGGAAGCCCTAGATTAGTAGTATACGTTATGGCTTGTCTTTCTATATGGTGGAGAGAGAGAGAGAGAGAGGGGTAGGTTTAAATGCAATGGTCCGTCTCTCTGGTTTGGTAGTCGAGGTTTTTAATGCACATTTGTAGGCTCCCTCTCCTTTTAAATCCCTTCCAGACATTCCCACCTCTCCTATCACCTAAAAACTTCTCCTCTCTCTCTAAAATGTTGAAGACTGATATGTAGTACATGAAACAGTAACTAAGATATTGGCCTGGTTCACTCAGACACTAGGCTTTACACAACAACTATTATGTGAAAATAAATATTGTTTATACGTATATACATATAATGGTGGGCTTGTTTTTGTTTTGTTTGATTGAGCCGTGCCAATATCTCTGGTCTGTTTCATATATGATCTCAACTTAGGGTTTGTTGCAGTGGTTGAAGAAACAAAAATACAAGGTTTGTCTTCAATTAGTTGTTCCCTGGGTATTCAATGCGTTTTTTTACTAAAAACTTGCTATTTTTTATGTTTATGTTTTTATTATATGGTGTTGGGGCCAGTTTATGCGTGCATAACACAAGATCAACCTAGTGCATTGATGATTAAATTTAAGATTTAATTCTTGAAATGTTCTTCAGAGAGTCGAACCCTATTTGACAAGAAAATGAGCACTTTCTTTGCCAACCAAACTAAAATCCTCTTGGGTTTTGCTATTTGAAGCGTTGAAACTAAAGTTAAAACTAAATATTTATTAAAATTTAAAATTTAAAATTTTCCTTTATTTTCTTCTTTTTCATTTTCAAAATACTTGTATATATATTGAGATTATCTTTTACAACGAAATGCTTGACTTAAAAAGCTCACATAAGTTATGCACAATGTTTTTCTAATTAATTGTGAGTTTAATATTATTAAAAACATTTAGATTTTTTGTTTGGAATTTTTAACTTTTTTTTCAAGATATAGTTTTTTTGTGTGAAAAAAAATAGTAAAAAAATGATTAGAGAGGATTTGTTTAGCGCATAAATATTGCTATATATGTCTGGATAATTCATATTCTTTCCTCTTCTGTTTCTGTAATACAAACTAACCAAGAGAATATGACAATTGTTTTTATATTTACGTCCATTATTTTTCAGCTTTCTCGTCATGGGTACAAAATTTAGGGCAGGTTCAATCCAACAAGTTATTAAATTTGTCCCATAATTCATTTTTATTTTATTTTTGTGATTTGTCCAAATTATTTTGTCTAATTGATGCATATACTCTCTTTTTATTTTTTAAAAATAACATATCGCGGGATTTGAATATTGCTTGGTTATGTTCAACAGTTCCATGATATTGATCAATTTCGTTTTTGAAATTAAATAAATTTTTTGTGATTTTTTTTTTTTTTAGAGTTGCAAAGGATAAAAAGTAGTGGAAATTTAACGAAGAAATGAGATATTTTTTATCAAAATAAGTTTAGTGAACTCGATATAGAAGGCCCAAAAAATTTATACCTTACGGCATGTGTGCCAAAATGGCACACATAAGAGCATCTTCAATGGGAGTGCTATCTAATGTAACATATGAATTTTGGCTATTTTGATGCTGAAAATTAGCTCAAGGGAGAGGCCATCCAGTGTGCCATTTTGGCACACCAGATCTAGTTGTGCCATATTTGGCATAGGTTGATGGTAAGCTAAAATGACCATTGGAGTAGTAACGGCTACTCCAACAGTCATGAAATCAGAGAAATGCACAAGCCAGAATCGTCGTCGTCGTCGCAGATCCTCGTCTTCAATCGCCGAATGTCATTGCAGAACGACTTCAATCGCAGATCGCCGAAAGTGTTTGGATCCTTGTCTTCTTCAATCATAGAGGAACGCCTCGTCTTCTCTCTCTCCCTCTCTCTATTTGATATTGGGGTTTGGACGAACTATGGTTTGGACAAACTAGGGTTGGGGGTTTATAATTAGAGGTGGGTTGAGTTAGGGTTTAATTGAATTTAATTAGGATTTTAATTTGTTTTGTTTATTTTGATTTTATTAAGTTTGGTGTAGTTTAGTTTATTAATTTTATTTTATTTTTGTTGTATTAGATTAATTTTAATTTTGACACTTTAATTTGAAACAAAAAAAAAATAAATTATGGTCAAACTGAAATAAATAATTGAAATTTGGTGGTCAAATTGAAAAAAATAATTTTGGTGATTAAATTGAATTTTAACGGTTATTTTAAAATTTTCATTCACATTTTTAAAATTTTATATTTAAAAAAAAAAAAAAAACAACCCCCAAAATATAGCACCTTTTGCCATTTGGTAAATCGCACACCAAAATATGGCCACGGGTAATGTGTTAAACGTCCTTTCAATTAGGGTACAAATTAAATAAAGCTGTTGATTAGTTTTTGGTAGTAAATGTCTAAGTTTAAAAATTTATTCTAATTAAAATTTCTTATCATATTTTTGTTGTACAACTGTACCCTTGGCCATGAAAATTCTAAAACCATAAGGGCTTGCTGGGTTTAGTTTTTTAAAATAGTTTTCAATAATTTTATAACTATTTTTTTTAAAACCAATTTTATAAATTTTAAAATAGTTTTCAATAATTTTATAAATTTGAAAAAAAAAATTATTTGATTTAGATTTAATTTTTTTTAAAAAAGAGAATATTTATTAATAATGTTTTATGATTTTAAAAAGTAAAATAAAGTGATTGATTGAAACATCACCTTCAAACAATGTTGTCTTGAAGAAATATGCAGGATTTCGGTTTTGTAATTTATTTGTTGTTGGTGGATTTTAACTTATTGTGCACTTGGAATATAAAATTTTGAAATATGTGTAGTAAATTCCACTTAGGTTTAATTTGATCTTCTTTTTTGGGATGCTTTCCCTTTTGAAGTATGTATCAAATAATTTACAACTCTTTTTCAACTAACTACTTTTTTATAGCCCTTTTTAATAGTTCATTTAAAAAAGTCACGAGGTCAAAGCAAACCTCAATTAGTATAGCAGGTTGAATTTTAGGAAAGTTTATTATTTGATTCTCAAAAGATATAAAAATAAAAAATAGACCCCTCAACTAGTATAATAAAATTTTTAGTTCCCGAAGATTTAAAAAAAATAGTCATGTGTTCTTTGACTATTATTTTTTTTTCTTCATAATTTACATAAAATGTCATTCTGTAAAATATATCAAGATGTGAATATTTACATTTTTATTTTTGCTATTTTGAAATATTTAATACAAGTTTATGGTTGATTGTATCGCTGTGAATGTTCACAACTTTTACCAAAACGTACTGATATGAACTTCCATTAAAACACACCGATTCACTAAAACACACCCGATATGAACATTCACAAAAAACAAAATAGTCAAACAAGAACAATTACAATCAATAAATCAAACTCCACCAAAAGAAAAAAACCGAATAAAAAATATTACAAAAAAAAAAATCAAGATCAACGAAAAACAAATAATTGTGAACATTTTATCAAAACCACATGAACATTTTAGAAAAATATAACTTTGAATGAACATTCAGAAACACAAAATGATCAAACAAAAAAATCACAATCAATAAATCAACTTCCACCAAAATCACAACCACGGCCGCGAAGTGGTGATTTCCACCACCATCTGGAATTTTCCAAATCTAAAAAAATCTAGATCGGATCCATCGAAAAACATTGTTTATTTTCCACCACCGTGGTTGAGAATTTCCCATATATGAAAAATGGCAAAACTGAACATGCACCGAACCACAATGAACCCGTGTGAACATTTATCATGATTATGATTGTTCCAGATCTAAAAAAATTCAGATCGAAAATTTTCAGATCTGGGATGGTGACAAAAACAAACTTGATTCGGCAAAAATGAAAAAGACGACGAACGAACAATGAAGACAACGAAAATAAACGAATGAACGATTTCTAGATCTGAGACGACACGAATTGCCACAGCCATTTCCCCATCGCTAACAAAAAAGTCACCCATGTCGTTCACCACTGTCATCGCCGTCTATCATCTGTGGCCACCGATTTGAAAATGGTAAAAGAGAGAGAGAGCGACAAAGAGAGAAAAAGTACGGTGACGGCGACCCTGAGGAGCACAGATAGAGAGACGAACAATGGCAGTGATTGTGAACCCTGTGGCGATGGCAAACAGGCGGTGCTCGGCGGCGATAGTGAACAAGTGGTGCTCAACTGCATTGGTGATCTTGGTAGAACAGACGGACGGTGATTGCTGGATGGAACTGATGGTGCCCGACGGATTGAACAGACGGATGACGAGCAAGATGGAACAAATGACGATGGCGGCAACCAGTGGCGGTGGCAGCAACCTTCGGTTGATGGTAGATTGAACCTAAAAAACAGAGAGAGAGAGAGAGAGAGAGAGAGAGAGCGGTTGAGGGAAAATGGAAAGATGGAAGGGCTGAACGAACTGAACTATTGGGTTATGAACATTAGGGTTAAGGTTATGTTTGTTATATTTATACAGGGGTATAATCATCCGTTTGTTATTTTTTACCCAATCCTGGATTATTGGAGAAACATTTTCTCTAAGAATTCTTCATGTCTACCAATAAAGATTTTTTGTTCCTCTGGGTGATAGAAGATGTATCTAGTGATTTTCTTAAGATACCCAAAAAACCCTACAAATGTGAGTTTTAGATTTCAACTTGTTTCCCTCAAGTCTTTTGACATTAGCCCAATAACTCCAAATATTAACATACTAAAGACTTTATTTTCACTCGTTCCACATTTCATGTGGTGTAATTGGCACAGACTTAGTTGGAAACTTGTTCAATAAATGGGTTGTGGTAATCAAGGCATATTCCCAAAATAAAAATTGGTAAATCATTGTGATTCTTTATCAATTTGACCATATCTAATGGGGTTTGATTTCTCCTTCTAATATACCATTTAAATGTGGAATAGCATGAGGAGTCCATTGCGAAAGTATACCATTAAGTTTGAGATAATCCAAAAATTTCGTGGATAAGTATTTGTCACCTTGATCTAATCGCAGTGCCTTAGTACAGTTCCTGGTTTATTTTCCTACTTCATTTTTAAATTATTTGAACATTTCAAAACAATCAGACTTATGTTTTATAAGAAACACAAAACTATACTTAGAGTGATCATCATATACTTTTCATATTTATGTATAATTAATATAAATTAATAAATTATTAAAGAATATAAAATATTTCTATTATTAATTTAATTAAAAATTCTTTTAGTAGTTTTTTACAGACAGGCAAAAAATATAATTTTTATATTTACCTATAATTAATTTTAATTAATAAATTATTAAAGGAAAAAATATTTTTATTACTATTAATTTAATTAGAATTACTTTAAATAATTCTTCAAAATATAGATGAAGAATATGTACGGGAAAATATAAAGCTTAACTAATATATTATTACTTCATAACAAGGTGGGCCACTAAAAAATAGCTAAAATTAAGGGTGTGCATGGGATGGGTGGTGCAAAAAAAAAATGGCTTACCTGTGACCTCACCTGAATATTGTTTGTGTGAGACTTGTTTGGCCCGAGATCGACCGAGTGTTGGCTGGGATCCGGTTGCTTGCAGGTCTATCATATTACGATCAGTTCGGTTGATGATTGAGTGAAGATCGGGTGATGTTTAGATGGTCTAATCAGGTCTAGTAGCATGGATTCCAGTAAGCAGAACATAAATCAAACGCTAATAGAACCCTAATCAATAGGATTTCATTAAGGAAAACAGAACTCAAACGCTAATCGAGAGGATGCCAATAAGCAGAAATCAAAACGATGCAGAAATCAAAACCCTAAACAAGTAAACATCAAACATCAAATAGAAGATGATGACTATTGAAACTCACCATCGATCCGTCAATGTTAGTCGTCATTGCCGTCGCTCAACGTCACAGCCACAAGAACAACTATAATACGATTTTGATTTAGAATAGACCTCTGAATCAAAGGCTACTACATGATTACAATGTTTTATAGCCATATTCAATAAATGAACCGAAATTAATGAAGAAGGAAAAATGGAGTGTTTGATCTAGAGAATTGGAATAGCTAAAGAGATTTCGAGCTTTCGAGGTGTGGAGAATGAATGAATGAGAAGAATCATAAGTTTTCGAGGAGTTGAATTGTTTCATCTAGAGGAAGAGGAGCAATTGTCGGCCGCTGAGAAAAGAACGAATTGATGAAAATCATGAAATGAACTTGGGAAAACCCTAGAAGGTCTATTTGTTAAGTGGGTTGCGGTCGGATCAAGTGAAGGTGGGTGGATAAGGATGAAACCCGATATCCGATCTGATGTGAATAAAATAGACCACATTTCTTCCAATCCGCCCGAATATAATAGAGGAAACTGCACATTTCAGTGGCGGGTCGGGCGGGTGATGTGGGTAGATCGGGTCTGGCAGGTCCTTTCACTCCCCTAGTTAAAATTTCCATGCTCTAAAAATTTGAAGCAGCCGAGAACGATACCCATGGACGCCTTAGCTCGTAAGTTTGTTGAATATCTATTATGTTCATTTGCTTAGAAGCATCAATAACTCTTTTAACATCATCATGCTAAGAAATTAGCAATCACCACAAGCTATTTTAGCCAACCCCATATCTCAGGCCATTAAAATTTCAAGTATTTTCAGAAGGGCAAGATTTTCATTTTGCGATTTCCAGCTCAAAATAACCTTATTACCGATTTCTACATACAACCTGCATCTTCTTTTTTTTTTTCCCAAGTTATTTCAGTCTTAAAAAAAAAAACTTCCTTCTGATTTGTTCATGCACATATCACGATTCTGTTGGGAGCCCATTTCGCATCCAAGCAGCATACCCACCTGCTATATCAGTAATGCCTGTAAAACCCTGTAATCCAAAATGCTGTATCTAGTTACTTCATTGAAAGAGGCACTCCAAATAATCAGCCCGGTGCTACAAAGATCCCGCTATGCGCGAGGTCCGGTGCAAATAATCTTTAATATAAGAGCCTAAAATTTTCTAGCCATTCATTTGCGGTCCAGATTCATAAACAGAAAAATTTGAATAGAAATAGAAAAGCATAAGGAAAAACAGTTTTTAACCTTTTTCCAAGTTCTGTTCCAACCTTTTGAGAACAGAAACAGATACACTAAGGGGACACTTGCTTAGCGTTCATCTTCCCATATTTCTGTTCCCATAAGACTAGGAAGAGAAACAAAAATCTGGGAATAGTTATTTTCTGCAGGCAGAAATTGATTCTCAATTTCAGGGACACATCAAATGAAAAATAATAATACTAATTGTTCACGTATTCTGTTCCTGTTCCCAAATTTTCTGAGAATAGAAATAGAAATTCAAGAGCAGAAACATTAATCAAATAACACCTAACCAAACGGCACCAAGAGCAACCAAAAGCCAACACAAAAATTCTAAGACGAGTTGAGGAAGTGAAGAAACATCCCTACTTTACCCGAATAAAGTTTCTGGCAAACGCTAAGATTGCATTGTTCATATATAGTCTGTTATCTAAACATCTTTAAGGTATTGTTTGGGAGCGCAATGAACATGTGCAATTTTTTAGATTTTTACCCGCGTCCATTTTTAATTCCAATTCCATGCAATCAAACACTGCCTACGTAAAATCAAAGGGTTTTTAGTTATATGGTTCTTAACTTTTGGGTCTTTAGTTGTTTAACTTTTTTAAAGAGCAATTTTTTTTTCAGTCCCTACCAATTTATTTTCAATTTATTTTTTGGTTCTTAGTTAACATTAACTATGACACCTACCATTGCCCCGTTGCCGCCTAATACCGGACTCCATCCACCAGCCGCTAGACCACCACCAACCACCACATCAAATAAAAAATTCATCTATATTAACATTAACTCAATATATACAATCTATTAAATACTAACTAAACGACTAAAAACTATTCAAAGAACTAAAAAAAAAAAGGAAACAAAAATAAAATTGACTACTTTCAAGAAAAATCTACTAGCTTCTCCTAAAATCAACTGAACTTTAGGAATAACTTGCAGCATCGAGAGAAAAACAAGATCTCACCAAATACTCACAAGTGGTACAATAAAATGTAATATCGTAGAATATATTTCAGACTTGACTCATTGAAGAACCCTCTAAGCAATCCTATATGCTAACCAAAATTTTGTTGAGCTGCATTGAGCAAAACAAACTTCCAGCACAACCCTAAATCTTAAAATTCAAGAAATTCCTATGTAGTCCTACAATAGAAGCAAATGAAATTTAAAACTGATAGAATAATTGAGAAGCGGAATATTGGGAGAGAATATGCAACCATATGTTGATATGTGTAAAGCCTACAGAATTTTGAGATGTACAAAGTGCCTATATATAGGCAAGGATTAGGATTTGGAGTATTGGAGTCCAAGTAACCTAACAGGACAAGGCTCATATATATATATATATATATATATATATATATATATTAGCATCCCCCTAAAACTCAAGGTGTGAAAGCCAATGCAAACTTGAGTTTGAAAAGTAAAATGTGAAAGTGCCGGGGTGGATGGACCTTGGTGAAGATAACTGCAGTCTGATCGACAGACTTGACTAAGTGGAGGCAAACATTATTTTGAAGAATGTAATGGCAGATTAAGTGACAATCAGTCTCGATGTGTTTGATATTCCCGTGGAAAACATCACTGTAAGTGATTTGGATGACACTCCTATTGTCACAATAAATAGTTTTCGCATCAGGAGAGGGTACTCCCATGTCACAAGTAACCATTGAAGCCAAAATAATTCTTGAGTGCCATTAGCAAGAGCACAGTACCTTGCTTCCATGCTAGATGGAGCACAATACACAAAACTACCGAGTAATGAACCACCTATACTGTAGATAATAATTGGCTGACTTGATGAACTGTATAAGTGATGTATGTATGTGTCACTATGAGGCATACCAGGCTACCAACTAATTGACAGTATAAAGTATCATCAGGAAGAAAAGTTTCGTCCGACGAAGAAAAGTCGCTAGATTTACTTTAACAAAGGATAATGCTATGGTTCAGGCAGTGAAAAGAGTTGGTAGAAAAACAAAATGAGAAAGTGGCCTCTACTAGCATATATTTTACAACTTATATCAAGTGTGAGAATAAATTGAAATGACCAATAAGATTTTAATGTCAATGAACTATGCTCAAAGCACAACATGCAGCTTTACTAGTTATCTTATGAGTTATGACCATACTTCTACTTTTTTCTAGTTTCATGCGTTGATATTACTATTCCCATAAACAAAACCCCAAAAGCAAGAATTTCTGCAAATTAGTTCAGAGTTCTTGGTAAAGATATACGTACAGAAGATACTAGATCGGTTGCAGCCATGAGTGACCTTTTCCCAACTTGGCATCCCTGTTAACACAAGAATCGTAAGTGCACGCGAACAATTTCGTTTTCAACAAATTGGTATACGTAGACATATTTTGAACATGGTGACGCAGGAAAACTATATAATTGGAATTTTTAAATTGCAGAAATGGAAGTATCATACACCAGTTCGAAGAATCTGAGTCATAGGAACTTACAACAATGATTTCATCATCTTTCCTATAATGTGCTAACACTTCATCCAGAAAGTCGGGGTTCTTCGTCATGCCTGTATTGAATTTGACGCGTCAGAAAAAATCACAGACTTTATGGCTGTATATTAGAATAAAATTCCAACCCCTACACCAACATTTTCAGTGACAAAAATTCTCATGAATAGGCATTTTTGGTGCCATGTAATGTATACAAGCTGTTACGCTGTTCCATGAACTAATAGAATGAGATTCCAACCCTTTTCCAGCCAGAGTTTACATATTGATATAGGTACGTTATATTTCATATAACCACAATGCCACTATCCATCCCCTTACCTAATTCATTTTAAACTGCACAGTTCACGATTTCAAAGTCAAAATTAAGAATTCATTACTAAGATTCACACTAGGAAGCATAGACATGTGGCCAACATGCCTCCGAAACGTGTCGGGACGTGTCCAATTTTTTCATTTTAGATTTCAACACAGAACCAACACGCGAAATGAATGTGTCGGACACTTCAGAAGCCCGTGACGTGAATTTTTTGGGAGGTCAATTTTGTAATTTTTTGGTCAACTTGCTGTAATTACATTATTATTTAAGAGGTTCATCTTGTAATTTGATATTAAATAACTCTATTAAATAAGTCTTTAACAATTGGAGAAACTAGAAATTAGAAAGGCAGAAAGTCAACCGTTTCATCCACCAATGAAGGTGTGAAGATGATAATCAACCAATCGACCTCGAGCGATTTTTTTATGTGTGTTTCTTGCTTTCATTTATGGAAAAAATTTAAATATGAATATTGCTTGAAGATTTATGATTATTGGTTTAATGGTTTTGTTGAATGAATTTACTTAATGGCATATGTCTTTCGTTAATTAAACTAACATATATAAAAATATATATTTATTTATTGACGTGTCCCCGCCGTGTTTGTGTCGGGATTTTTGAGAAATTCTAGTGTCCGTATCGCGTGTCCATGTCCATGCTTCATAGGATTCACAAGATCCGTAGTTAGACAGTAGATCAATCATAACATTCAAATCCATACGTTAGTCTAGCTCAGTCAAAAAAAGGTCTTATTTGTGTATCATGTATGCAATTCCTTAGACATAATCTGATTGATACAACCAGTGAACAACCATAAAGGGAAATGGAAAAGGAAGTAATCAAGGATAACATAGATAGCTAAGCATCCAACATTTACCTTAAACGAGATTCAATAAAAGCACTAGAAATGCAAAGATTCAATTATTGATTTTCACCTGATCCAACTCTAAACATGTAGGGAACATTGACAGCCCCAACAGCATGTCCAGCACTGAATTCTTCTGGGGTTCTACATATGTCACACATGCTAGTTAGTAGCCAGTAGCGTATAATACTAGGAAAATCCAGGCAAAATCCTAATTTGTTTTCCATATAAATCACAGGGTATTACTTTACCTGACGTCCAAATAACGATGTCCGGCCTGGAGAAGCTCATAAGCCACACGGACAGGCACAGATGTAGGAACGCCTGCAGACTTCACATTTTCTCTCGCAGTGGCCATCGAACTACGATTTATGAATGATTCAGGTGATAAACTGAACAATTTAATCCGAAAAATAGACATACATCTGTTGATCTGTTCTTAAAAATGAAAACAGAAGCTAGCACCCCTTAAAAACAATCATGCCACCCCACATGGAAGCTTAAGAAATGATTAGTAATGCCTACATGGTAATAACAATTAACCCATCCATTAATGCTTATCTTGTATGCACCAGCGAGGTTCCTCTACCGATTCCTTGTTTAGCGTATATGTATGTCTTACGGCAATGGCGTGAGATGGTCATTGCAATAATCACTGTCACTTGCCATATTTTTCAATGTTGGAATATTTAATACGTACGTTAGTGTATTATTTATTAGTTAGTATTTAGGCCAATTTCGTGTTAAGGTCACGTTGACCAATTTGATAATTTTCTTATTCCATAACTAGTCATCATTATTAAGGTGATTTCCTTCCTTGTAATTAATTCAACGTCCAGTATGTTATCTTTTTTACAAAGACTACAAGTTTAGATTCGTGCATTGTGCGGTCTTAGAAAAAAGTTACAATAAATTTTTAATATTGAAACATGAAGACATGCGTATTATTTGGTTAATTTGATAGCAATATTCGGAAGCGGATGCATAAATTTTATTAAGTGATGGCGTTTTATAGATACCGAAAGTAAATATACTATTAAAAATTACATAAATAATCATAAAAGTGAAATGATATTTCTACAACTCTTACTAATATGCTATAAAATAACGAATAAATGACCATAAATTAGGATTAATTTTATCAATTTTTGTAAGTCTAATAAATTTCAATTTAATTAATTTATATCGCATCTAATTTGTTTTGGGTTGAAAATATTTTTTCAATCAGAGTTATTTTTTTTTAATTAATTTAAAATGTGCACCAAAAAATTAATTATATATTTGTGCATTAATTAGAAAAAATCTCCACAAAAAAAATAGAAAAAAACATTAAATATAACTATAAAAATGGAAAACATTGAGTAGGACACTCATTATATATATATATATATATATATATATATATATATATATAAGAACTCATTAAATGGCTTGAAAGAAACATTCTTCAACCTAATTAATTTATATCCTATTTAATTTATTTTTGGTTGGAAATATTTTTTCAATCACAATTATTTTTCTATGTAATTTAAAATGTACGACGGGAAAATTAATCATATATTTGTGCATTAAGTAGAAAAAAAATAATTATAACTAAATAAAAAAAAAATGAGTAGAACACTCATTATTTGATATATAAGAACTCACTAAAATACATGAAAGAGCCATTTTCCAACCTCACTAAAACCTTCTCTCTCTTTCCATTCATAAGTGTTAGTATCAGATATTTACTCTATGTTGATCGTAATTTGACAGGTTACATCTTTGCACACTGTCTTTGCTGAAGTACTATAGTACCTGAAGCTGGAATATCTATCTTTGCTGGCAGCGAAACAGAGATCTGGCACCTGGAACAGAGAATTTGCCGTCGACGTCGATATTAACGGTATTGATTCACACCTAATTTTAGTAAGTCTATTAGTAGTCAGATGAGCTGAGCAGATAAACTGAGACTGAATGATAAAATTATAATATATATTTTGATCTCGTTTGATAACACAATTAAGTATTTAAAACTGAATACATTAAGTAATTATCAAATTAAATAAATTTAATAACAAAATTAAACGATCAGCATCACTTAAAAAATTGTTAAAAATTTTAAGTGATGCGTGATTTATTTAATATTTTAATATTTAGCACTTAATATCATATAATATCTAATTATCACAGTCAATATTTTACGCCAACATTATAAAATCTCACAAAATTCAGCAGTTATAATTTCAGTAATTAAAATTTAACACTTAAAATTTTATCTATGCCATTGTCAAAGTCTTAGTTGAATTGAACAAACCTGTGATGGCGGTGTTGAGGGCGAAAAAGTTGAGGGAGATTGGAGGCGGAGGAAGCAAATAGTTTTGCCATCTTCGATCTGTATTCAAACCTTACGAGCTCCGATCTTCGTTTCGACTACGATTTCTGCAAATGCTGGACACGAATTTTTTGAATGCGTGAGGAGATTTCCAGGTGCTCTACATCCAAATGTCTATTTATAAGAAAACGACGATGAATTTGGACGCATGCATCGCAATCATGATCCTGATCATCACCGTCGTCGGCCATGGATGCCACGCCACCTCGCCTCTGGCTTTTGGCGCTTAATTATCTGAACCTCGAGGGTGACACGGCGACATTGCCGTTGCGGATAAAGTTTATCAGTAACCACACACCTTCCAATGCTTGGGTGGGCCACCGTCTAGTTGGTGGGACTAGATTTTCTAATCAATAAAAAAGGGAAAATTGTATTCTGATCCTTGAAGTTTGGGGGGGTGTCTAATTGGTCTTTATAGTTTGGAAACATACGCATTAGACCCTGAAATTTGAGGTGGGTGTCCAATAAATCCAAAATCAAACCGGTTGTTAAATAATTGATGGAATCGAGGGGTGGCTCTCAATGTTTTTGTGTAACATCATGTACCCACATTTCGATAACAGTGTTATCTTTTCGTCATCAAGCTTTGACACTTTTGATATTAGATCAACGACAATCCTCACATAGTAATTCTTTTACCGGCATAAAGACAGCATTAAGATCATCGATATCTGTTTTTTCGCGTAATATTTTTTCCGGTTACATTTGCGACATTTTTTTGAAAGGCCATGTCGTGTAATGTCCCTCCATCTGCTTATTTTCAAAATCTTCTTGTATTTGGTCCAATTGCCGATAAACATCCCCAAGCGTATTGTGTTGAGTCGACGAGACTGCAGTGATGCTGACTGTTAGGGGTAAAGTCGATTTCCAAATCAAAGGTTGGTGCATCTGGGCAACTTGATGATTGACTAAGGAGAGGGCCATATAATCGTCTATGATCTTATTGCTTATAGAATCGATCTCCGGATCGTTTTCGTGGATGATTTTTTTTTTTTCCTTTGTCCAATTATTTTTTTTCTCTTCCATGTGAGTTATCTCGAACAATTGTGTCATCGTCACTATCGTATATAGAAGCGATACCCATTTGTATCTCGTTCAAGGTCTCTTCAAATGTCATTTTCCTTTACCTGACCATACATGAGGAATGTGATAACAAATTCGTAATCATTGTCACGAATAGAACAGACTATACATCAAAAGATTGTACCTGGTCATCTAGCAAGTGACTAATTGGAGTGAAAACAATAGTAGATGAGTAGGTACTCAAGCACCAACGTTGTATCCTTGGGATGGAAATCTCTTTCCCATGTATTCGGCTTATCAATGTAGTATTACTAGAAGCAAAAAAAGGAGTATAACAGTAGTCGAGATATGATAAATATATATTTTTGTCTTGCACAACACATGACAAATGTAAACATTCACATTATATTAATATATGAATATTCACGTCTAGTCCACAACACGATTTAAGATGTGAACATTCACATTCTAAATGGAATTATGAACATTCCCATATGAACAATGACAGTATGAACAAAGTTGTATATACTATTTGTTTTTTTGAATGTGAACTTTCACATTATGTTTGTATGTGAACATCCACATCTAGTCCACAACACAATCTAGGATGTGAATGTTCACATCTTGAATTGCATTGCGAACACTGATAATATGAACAAAATTATTAACACCGATTTTATTTTTTTTGAGAAATTAACAAAATTATTGACACTGATAATAAGAATCATTCACAAACTACATGTAGCATCACTTCTTGGATCATACTTCAAAATTTGAGCCAAACAGTTCAAACTTTTGCGTACCTATAGTGTACTTACAGATCCTGTAACAGATCTTGACTCGGTATATGATTTTTTAAGGCTTATTTCCAAGTTTTTGTAGATTGTTTCTAACAAGTTGCACTTAGACATTTCTTTCGTCTTCTATATAACATACCAACCACTTGGAAACTTCTTGTTCAATGGTAAAAAATAAGCACGTAGTGAGCAGGTGCAAGGAAAGGAGACATACAACATCATACATTGCTTCTTCACATGTTTTGTCCACTTTTTTATCAGCTAATGATTTCAAGATTGCCACGATAAACTCACGCAGTTGGTATGTTTACCTGCTCAAGAAGGGAGAGTCGGACCTTGTGTACCAACTTTGTACTATCGGTTCCTCACATGATGTTAGTCCAAATATCAACTGGATATCGAGAGGTTTAAGTTTGAAGAGCTTTATCCCCAAGCCTGAATGTCGTCCTTAAAGGATTGTAACTCAATATTATCCTTTCTATCAAGGCATCGTTCTTTTGAATGTTTTTCAGAGTCAGTTGTTTCATGTAGAAAGTTTCAAACAACTTGGCAAATGGGGTTTTCGAAAGTGAAGATTTGTGTTGCTCGTTGAGGTTGTTCTCCTTCACTAATTTGACTGTTTGTTTCAAATTACATCGATATAAAAACTATTTGGATTGACTTTGAGTTTGACTATCTATTTTTTATTTAATTTCACGGCTTGTTGCAATTGCAATAACACACCGTATTCAAGAAAATTTTCGATGAATGATAATCGAAGCAAGTATGAATGTTCACACCATATAGTGTGATATGAACATTCACATAACATCCTTCCGGTAAAACACACGGAAGAAAACGACACATAGAATCAAACGATATGAATATTCACATCAAATACAACAAGAATAAAAAGATATGAGAAACAGATATACGAATTATTACCTAACATTCAACATAGACTTGTATTCGTAAATTAATTCCCAAAAATGAGATGTGACATTCATATCTTCCATCGACTTAGGCAAACTCAAATTAACAACACGCACACTTTAAGTATGTGAACATTTACAGTAAACACGAACAATCGAAATTTTTCTGATACCCAAGGAGATGTGAACATTCACATGTCTGACAACCTTGACAAATTCAAAAAAATGTCATGTTCATAATAAAAGGATTTAATTTTCACATTAATTATCACAACTCACAAATATTTATGTGCAAAGAGGAAGACATAAACATTCAAATTAAATATCACGAAATCACAAATATTTTAGAGTAAAAGAGATGTGAACATTTACAATCTCGATAAATTAAGTGAGCCCAAGCTAACAACGCATTGACATATGAGATGTAAATATTCACATCTCTGACAAGCTAGGCGGACTCGAAGCACACAATAACAGATGTGAACATTTACATTAAATATCACAAACTCGCAATATATTGAGAAACATTAGAATATTTTGTTGTTCAGATAAATATTGTTCAATGAACAAACAACGACACACATTGTGGACTAAAACTTTTCCTTTTTTGGATGATGATTCTTTCGCATCTCTTGTTTTCGCCATTGAGGTTTTACGCGGCCAAACGATTTCTATATCATTTGTTTAGGGTTTCGGGGTTTAGGGAGAGAGCAGAATGGTAAGAGGTTTATTTTTTGGAAAGTGGAGTGATTTTTGGGGATAGTGGGTTCAAATATTTTTGATAAATGTAGTTGTCCAGCGAGTAACCAACTTGTTCAACGCAATGTGAATATTCATGTTGAATTCAAGATTTTGATGAACAATTAAGTATTAATATTTTTTGTGAAACTAATAATTTTATTGAGTGCTTCATATTTATAGTTCCATATGCTTTATTAAGAAGAAGATTTGTTGAAGAAACTATAAATAGTACAAATAAAGATGTGAAAAGCTTTGAAGATACTGAAAAAAATTAGGTGAAAATAACTATTTACTTATATACTTTTAATACAACCCGAATTAGGATTACGGACAACACTTAAAATAAGTTAATCCTATGTGTGTCTTGATAAGAAGTGATAAGTTTAAGATTCTAAAATGAGATCTTTTATGTACTCCTCATATGAAATGATTTTGACAATCGACCTAATTGAAAAATGTGTTTTAAAGTATAAAATAATGTATTTTTGGGTCAATTTGGTCAACCGGCAAAAGGGGTCGGTCGACTTATCAAAATAGTGAGTTTTAGGAGTAGAAATGGAGTCCTATTGATCTAATAGGTCAATCAAGAAAAGCAATTGGTCAACCATTTGAAATAGTAACTGAAATGAGTAAAAAGAGTGAGCACTCTAATCAAATCGGTCAATCGACAGGTTAGAGTCGATCAACCAAATGAAACAGTGGCTGAGTTGATGAATTTGGGAAAGCTGTTAAGTGGGTCGATTAACCGACTGGATGTAAGGCAAACGGCTAGTTTCAGCCTGGCACAGGACGGTCGACTGATGGGCAATGACTGGTCAATCGACTGTCTCAGTTAATATTTTGACTAATTTGATCTCTTTGTCAAACACTATCCATTTTTTATGATTCCAAGAGAGGAATTTAAGAGTTTTAAGTAATATTCAAATTTGTATGATTTATTATGTGATCCTTATTAATTTGGTCCATATATTTTGAGATTCTCTTAATTTAAATGGTTTAATAATTTTTATTCTTATGGTTTTAAATTGGGAAAAGTTTTATGGACCTAAATGAGTGTTTCAAAGAATATTTTTAAATGAAACATGACATAAATTGATAGGATATGTTATATGGGGGGTCTTAAAGTGTCATTTTATGACATCTTTGAAAAACTAGCATTTGGATGACTAGTTGAAGTCTATCTAATAAGACTTGCGGAAATGACAGAAAATACATCAAGAACATCAGTTTTGTGCTTTTATAAGAGTGATATTATTGTTGAGATTTCTATAAGAGAATGTATTCAAGTTCTTGATCTAAAGCGTTTGCCATTTGGCGTCACCGGTTTGATTTCTAATTACAATATATTTCTTGTCTTCGGTGTTTCCCGGTGAGATCCTTCTAAGTCTTGTTATTTATCTTCTAAGATATATTTATATTTATTACTTAGTTTAGAATTGTTTAGAAAATCGTTTTGAACTTAAAAGCCTGAAAATCTTTTAAACAAATTTTGATTGATTATTTGATTACATGCTTAATTTGTGCTACATACTTTATTATTTAATCAAATTTTATTTGTTGCACATTGTATCAGGACATTAATTGAGTATATCTATATTGAGGTAGTATAAGCTCCTTGTAGGAAGAAACCTTGTGAATTTGAGAGAATTATACACGTTTGGAATGGTGTCTAGTTCGGGTAGTTAGGTTTCGATCTTTTTCCTTTAAAAAAAATTAGGGTTCGATCTTTGTTCTATTAAAAAAGTTAGGTTAGTTTTTTCTCTTGAAAAGAACTAGATTTTTATTCAACTTGCAATTGAATTAAAAGAGTGAATTGTAAAGGTTCGTTGTAACCCTGTGAAAAAGATAAGTGAGAGAATATTAGGTTGATTCTTAGCCTATGAAAAGAATTAGTATATTGTAAATGTTGATTCTGAGCCTATAAAAATAATCGAGAATTGTAAGGGTTTAGTTCCTGTTGGCCCAGTAGAATACCCAAGAGGGGGCGTGAATTGGGTAATTAAAAATAATTAGAATAAAATTTAATAAATCAAATAATTAATTTTATGCCTAAATTAATTATTATCTTTATAACACAGCAGAATTAATCAATCAATTAGGTGCACACACAAACAACAAAAAAAGACAAATTAAGAAAGCAACACACCAGAAATTTATATTGGTTCACCAAACTACTCTTGGCCAATCTAGTCCCCCGAGCTCCATAGAGGTCGCACCTACTAAAACCAAGATTCCTTTAATGGTAGGAATCAAACCCGCACACTAATTCTTTTACAGACTCAGAATCAACCTTTACAATTTCCTTTTCAAAGGCTAAGGAATAACCTCTACTTTTTACAGGCTAAAGAATAACCTAATTCCTTTTAACACTTAGGCTCAAGAGTTAAAATCTCACCAAAACACTCCAAATATCCTTTTATCCGGTAAGGATTGAACCGTTACAAAATCACTCACAAACACACAATTCTTATCTAGGAAGAATCACTACCTCAATTTCTTTACAGGAAGAGACTGAAACTCAGTTACCCTTGATTAAATATCCCCAATGATATTTAACCCGTCACAACTTACCAATACAAAAATTGATAAGTAAATCTCACTCAGAACTTCTATCACCCTAGATATATATAAACTCAATTAATATTCCAACTAATGATAAAATTATGTGAGATGCAGAAACCTAATTTTAACAATATATAGGTAGCAAATAGGAGCACGTAATCAGATTCAAGAAATGTTTGAAAGAATATTTTCTTTAAAAATTAAAAATAATTTCTAAGATCAATTTTCAAGATATAATAATAAAAAAGTATTAATTAATATGGAAAGATTTCACCCGAAATCCACAAAATTAATGATGAAAACAATCTAGCTTCAATTTCGATATCAGCACAAATTGATCGCAGTTGATTATCAAAATCACTCTTTTAGAACAGCTTACAGTATCGAAGAATAATAATTCTTATAAACACTTTCTCAAAAAGATATAAATTGATTTTTTCTCTTAGAATAATTAGAATGATTAAACTCTCTTAGAAAATTCGCAGGTTTATATAAGGGCACATGTAATCAGTCTCCTAATGGCTAGTTTACAAGTGTCATGACAATAAAATACTCTTATAGACCTTTGATAACATGAGAACTTCATTTAGGTTCAATTTCACTTAATAATAACTTTTAAAACTCTCAATAAATCCCCAAAGTATTTCTTAATTAAAACAAATAAGTATAGAATTCATTTTATGTACCAAATTGAGAAACTTTAATAATTAACGAACCATATTGAAAGGATTTAATTTGTATATGAACCATATCTCAAATGTTAAGAATATCCCCGAAATCTCTATCAAATCTTAACAAAAAACGGCTACTTTTGGATTTAAAATCGGATTAACCAATATCTAGAAACTACGCGTCTAATAGACTGAAGGATACTGGAAGTAGCCCATGTACTTTATCAGTCGACTCGCAGATTCAGAGAGTTTGCCAACCTTCCATCGGTCAACCGCTCTATTAACTCGCAGATTCAGAGAGTTTGCCAAGCTTATATCAGTCGACCTCTCAGTCGACTCGCAGATTCAGAGAGTTCATCTTCTTTCTCCGATCAACTCCTCAGTCGACTCCTTCCTCTTGAATCTCTTTTCTAATTTCGTTTTTAACTTACTTTCTTTTACAATTTTGCCCCATAAACTCCATTAATACTCTTATATTCTATTTTAGTCATTCAAAAATATTTCTTTTTGATTCACATAGGAGCAAATAAATATACTCAACCAAAACACACATAAAAGATAAAATTTATTTTGTGCTCTATATGTGTTCCTAAATGGGATATTAAGAGTTTATATTTACCTGGATTGTTTTTTCTAATTTTTTCAAACTCTTAATACTTCTTCATCATCTTGATATTATCATTTAGCATCCATTCACTTTGACATCTTCATTATTGGAACTTTAAATCACTGAAATACTTGATCAAACATTAGTTCCACCAAAACATCAATACTTAATTGTTCATCAAAATCTTGGGACCAACAATCTCTCCCTTTTTGATGATGACAATTAACTTTGATATTTTCTTTAAAAATAAAATATAGTCACACTCCCCCTGAATCCGAGGACAGGTTATTTAACTCATTTAAACATTATAATGAAGATTTCAATAATTCACAATTTAAAAATACTCAAAAAGCATAATTTGTTTTAAATTTCTCCCTTTTGATTAAAACACACAGTTTTAGAATTCTCTCCCTAAATAAAACATCACTCAGTTTTAGAATTCTCCCCCTAAATAAAACATCACTCATTTCTCCCCCTTTGTCATCTTCAAAAAACAATTTAGGTAGGGAAGGAGAAAACACCAAACATGAAGTCACTTTAGGCAAACATCATTATAAGTGCATTTGATTTTAAAACTTATTTGATTTTAAAAAAAAATTAAGCCCAAAACTTTAACACTTATAGATAAATATCACATCTACTCAATTCATTTAGTATATCAAAATCAGATACGATGTGGATCATTACTAAAGATAAAAATCTAACCAACTGGATCAAGTCTAAGTACTTCATCAAAATCTAAACACTATTAGTTAATGAAATCTAAACAACCTAGATTAACTATTACAGACAAAAAAAATATATTGTGGATCATGTTTTTAACTATACAAGGATAAAATCTAAGGAGGGCTCTGTCCAGAGAAATGGTAGTAAAGTCCCATTGGACTAGTGGTTGTC
The DNA here is from genome assembly GCA_016647705.1 of Eucommia ulmoides. NCBI lineage: Eukaryota > Viridiplantae > Streptophyta > Magnoliopsida > Garryales > Eucommiaceae > Eucommia > Eucommia ulmoides. The sequence continues at coordinate 26,517,756 of CM028325.1, read as the reverse complement.
TGCTGTGGATATGGGACACCTGGCTGAATCACTGGTCCAGGAGTCATCTGCTGGTGAAATGGCGTTGAAAGAATTGCTACCGATGGCCCTACGCCTGATGGTCCTGCTGCAGTAGGTCCTCCGAAGGACTATTGTGCTCCATACATAGGATGGCCAGCAAAATGTGGCTGAGCACTATACTGCTGCGGGTTTTAATGGTGAGATGATTGCATATACTGAAACATTTGATCCAGACTTCCTGTTATTTTTCCAAACCCAGCTTCTATGTGCATATTTATCTGAACCATTTTATTTTCCAGCCCAGTCATTCTCTTATCTATCAAATCGGCATGAATTCTTAAATCATCAATCTGATCATGAAGATAGTCCATCTTCTGATCTAGGCTCAGTTCTCCTTCTTTTTCCTCCCCTTGTGCAACCTGCGTTGTCTGTCTTTTCTGAGACTTATTCTTTACCCATCCGTTTCTTTTGAACTCATACCCCTTCAACGATGCATTTTGTACATTAATCCACCCCGACGTCATTGTCATAAACCTCTGCTCATCTGGATCAATCATTATTCCAAAGTGATCGAATATTTTCTAAAGTGCATTTGCGTAGAGTAGTATTCCTGAGGATTTGTTAACTTGATGCATCATATGTTCCATCATGAGATAGGGTAAGTTCAACTTTCTCCCTTCTACAATTTCATTCATCAAGTACAAATAAAAGTCATTTATATTAGCATGACTTCCTCCTCTAGGCACAACCGAGTAGATTAGCACTAAGTGAAGAAATCGATGCTCAATGGATAACGTGCCTGCTTTGTCTTCCTCTAAATCAAATTTTTCTGCAATTGGTCTTCTATTAAAATTTCTTGAAAGCCAATGAGACGTATTATATAGAAATACATCTCCTCTTGGTAATTCCAAAATGTGGCTTAACAATATCGCATCGAAACGAATTACTGTTCCTTTAACAAAAGATTTTATTTCAAGTTCATTGAAGGTCATATTACTGTAGAACATTCGTACCCATACTTCAATATCAATGTTTTTCTATTTTAACTCAACAAAATCTGTGGGTTTGCATCCTAACACCTTTCGATTGATAAATTCATCATTGTATTTTCTCTCGGCCTTTTCACTTCGAAAGTGAACGGTATCAAACTTAGGCCTATTCGCACGACTCTTGATTCTAGGCATTTTTGCACAATCTCAAGCAATCAAACTATAATATCTCAATAAACCAAAGCCAAAACAACCAACTAATCCGAAAATAATCAACAAGCTATGGTTAATCCTCAAGAACAGCCGAAACCCTAGAATGAGAGAAGACCAACCTATTTTCGCGAGGAAGAGAGCACTCCCAATAGAAATCTGATCCTTAGGCTTGTTGATTCATCCAAAACTCCTTCAGATCTAAGCCGAAATGGACAGATTTCGTGGGTTTTAGGCTTGGGCGAACTTGGGAGATGAGGGGTTTTGAGAGAAAAAAGGTTTTAGGGTTTAGATGAAATGAATTAAAGAAGTGAGATTTTTATATGTCGACATATTCGGTTGACCGTTCAGTCGACTGATGGAGTTATACTAACTCTTGGGATTCCAACCTGAAACTTTCGGTAGACAGGTCAGTCGACTACTCTTTTCTGTTTTGTCTGATTTTATACATTTAATCCTAATTTGATCCTCTTAGCTCAATTTTTACCTATTGTTTTGATCCACATATATTTAAGAAATATTTACTCACACACTTAAGTGCACGCACACACACACACACACACACACACACACACACACACATATTGCAAACATCTAAATTTTAAAATGAATAGGCTTAGTCTCCCTAACAAAATTAATAAATTTGAACTTTAAAAATTTTGACACACCTGGATCATCTTTGGGAGCAAATGATGTGTGTACCTTAGGTGGATTATTAGTCTCTGATTTTAAGTTCTTTGTCTCAACCAATAATTGATTTTTTTTTTCTTTGATCTCCTCCTTCTTAGAAACAACAATTCTTTGAGCTGATTCGGTAAGAACCTTTTTGCCTTTGTTTGTTGCTTCATGCTGTTTTGGAACAACTTTGTAAATGAATTTTCTCGTTCTGGTATTTTGTCGTTTGTTGTGGATAAGCTTTGTCAGCTCTCACATATTGAGCTTATTGTTACTATACTCTTGTATTTGGCACGTGCTTATTCTTCTTAATAGGTATATTGAACCTTGATTCCCTCTTTGGCATGACATATTCGTTGTACCTTTTTGTCTGTTCATATCTCATTGTCAGCACATGGTATTCATTGCACTTTCTTGTCTGTTCATATCTCCTTGTCGGCACATGATATTCATTGTACTTTCGTCTGAATATCTGATTTGTACCTGCATCAAAATTTTCTCTTTTTGGTATCTAGTTATTTCAGGATCCGACATGATAACCATGCAATAAATAACAAGAGTTTTCATAGTGACCAAATTTACCACAATAGAAACACTTAATACTATTAGTACGTCTCTTCGAATAATCAGTGTTTCTTACCGGAGCATAGGAATTTCTGCGATTTTGAGAAGCAGTTTTAGTAACTATTGGTTTTTCAAAACATTTAGTACTTTCAACATCCTTGAATTTATCCATTACTTCTTTAAGCTCCTTTTGAGTCTTCTCAAGTAATCGTTCATTGGTGCTAACGTTTACTTGTAGACCAGAATTCTTTTTATGCATAAATTTAAGATCATTCTTAAGAATTTAGCACTCACTTTCAACAAAATAGATTTTCAAACGAGCTCTATCAAGCTCACACCTTATATTGTCTAATTCAATACTCAAAGCCTCATCCAAATTTTCAAGATTTTTCCTTTTAAATTCATTCTGTTGAAACTCATAAAAATCGTTTTTCAAAACGTCAGTCTTATCCTCAAGAGACTCAACTTTATCATACAACTTACTAATTTTTGATAAAGTATTTTTAAACTCAATAGTTTCAAAATATTTATCCAAATTATTTTTCTTGAGAGATTTGATAGTACTGAACTTTTTGTTTTCAAGAGTTGCAATCTTTTGCTCTAATTTAAAATTCTCTTTTCCAAAAACATAAGTAAGAGCAATAAGTGTCCCAATAGCTTTATTTGTATTCTCATCATTGCAAATAATATCAGACTCATGATCAGAACAATAACTATTAAGAAAGGCTGAGTTAACAGTAGCACACATAATATCAGAATCAGGACAACCCATATGATCTTTGTTAGCAAATAAATTCGAGGTAAATCGGCTCTGATATCAATTGTTGGCCCAGTAGAATACCCAAGAGGGGGGTGAATTGGGTAATTAAAAATAATCAGAATAAAACTCAATAAATCAAATAATTAATTTTATACCTAAATTAATTATTATCTTTATAACACAGTGAAATTAATTAATCAACTACGTGCACACACAAACAGCAAAAAACAGACAAATTAAGAAAGCAGTACACCAGAAATTTATACTGGTTCACCAAGTTACTCTTGGCTAATTCAGTCGCCCGAGCTCTACGAAGGTCACACACATTAAAACTAAGATTCCTTTAAAGGTAGGAACCAAACCCGTACACTGATTCTTTTACAGGCTCAGAATCAACCTTTACAATTTCCTTTTCAAAGGCTAAGGAATAACCTCTATTTTTTAAAGGTTAAAGAATAACTTAATTCTTTTTAATATTTAGGCTCAAAAATCAAAACCTCACCAAAACACTCCAAATATTCTTTTACCCGGTAAGGATTGAACCGTTACAAAATCACTCACAAACACGCAATTCGTATCCAGGAAGAATCACTACCTCAATCTCTTTATAGGAAGAGACTGAAATCCAGCTACCCTTGATTAAATATCCCCAATGATATTTAACCCGTCACAACTCACCAATATAAAAATTGATAAGTAAATCTCATTCGGAGCTTCTACCACCCTAGATATATATAAACTCAATTAATATCCCAATTAGTGATAAAATTATGTGAGATGCAGAAACCTAATTTTAATAATATATGGGTAGCAAATAGGAGCACGTAATCAGATTCAAGAAATTGTTTGAAAGAATATTTTCTTTAAAAATCAAAAATAATTTCTAAGATCAATTTTAAGATACAATAATAAACAAGTATTAATCAATATGGAAAGATCTCACCTGGAATCCACAGAATTAATGATGAAAACAATGTAACTTCAATTTCGATATCAGCACAAATTGATCGCAGTTGATTATTAGAATCACTTTCTTAGAACAGCTCACAGTATCGAAGAATGATAACTCTTATAAACGCTTTCTCAAAAAGATATAGACTGATTGTTTCTCTTAGAATAATTAGAATGATTAAGCTCTCTTAGAAAATTTGCAGGTCTATATAAGGACACATGTAATCAGCCTCCTAACGGCTAGTTTACAAGTATCATGATAATAAAATACTCTTATAGACCCTTCATAACATGAGGACTTCATTTAGGTTCAATTTCACTTAATAACAAATTTTAAAACTCTCAATTAAATCCCCAAAATATTTCTCAATTAAAATAAATAAGTATAGAATTCATTTTATGTACCAAATTGAGAAACTTTAATAATTAACGAACCATATTGAAAGGATTTAATTTGTATATGAATCATATCTCAAATGTTAAGAATATCCCCGAAATCTCTCTCAAATCTTAACCAAAAACAACTACTTTTGGATTTAAAATCGGATTAAGCAATATCTAGAAACTCCACGTCCAGTCGACTGAAGGATATTGGAAGTAGCCTATGCACTTTATCGGTCGACTCCTCAATTGACTCGCAGATTCAGAGAGTTTGCCAAGCTTATATCGGTCGACCTCTGAGTCGACTCGCACATTCAGAGACTTCATCTTCTTTCTCCAGTCGACTCCTCAGTCGATTCTTCCCTCCCAAATCTCTTCTCTGATCTCGTTTTTAACTTACTTTCTTTTACAATTTTGCCCCATAAACTCCACTAATACTCTTATATTCTATTTCTGTCATTCAAAAATATTTCTTTTTGATTCACATAGGAGCAAATAAATATACTCAACCAAAACACACATAAAAGATAAAATTCATTTTGTGCCGTGTGTCTGTTCCTAAATGGGATATTAAGAGTTTATATTACCTGGATTGTTCTCCTTAATTTCTTCAAACTCTTAATACTTCTTCATTATCTTGATATTTTCATTTAGCATCCATTCACTTTGACATCTTCATTATTGGAACTTTAAATCACTGAAATACTTAATCAAACATTAGTTCTACCAAAATATCAATACTTAATTGTTCATCAAAATCTTTGGATCAACAGTTCCTTCCTGGTAAAGGAATCAAAGGATTTAGTGGATTGTGAATCTCTGGGGAGCTCAGGGGACTGGACATACGTAAAAATAGTTAGCTGAACTAGAATAAATTCTTGTGGTTGCTTTACTTTATTTCATATATTGTATTTGGCTGAGCACTTAGTCTTAAACACATTTCCGTTGCGTAATAAGATAAGAATTGATTTAGAAAAATTGATTATTTTGTGTATAAAGGACTTAATTGTTTAAATTTAGAAATTTCCCAATTCCCCCCCTCTTGGATATCTTTTTGGGCTAACAATTCACATTAGGGATTTGATTTCGAAAAAATACAAAATTCGTATCAGGTTGAAGACCATATTTTGTATATTATTTTGATTATATTTTTGACATTTTTCGATCAGTGATACGATTATAATGGTAGGATTTACAGAGTTGTTGTCTGTTCCACGACAAACATACTTTCGATAACACGATTCATTGGTTGCAAGAGGAAAAAAAATGATAGATTATACAAATTAGGAAAAACTCAAGGTAAAAAAATGGGGACTATTTTCTAAGAGCACAACAAATTATTTTTAACCATTGAAAGTCTTTTTAATAATTTATATTATATTACACTAAATAATAAAAATCTGAATTAAAAATAGGAAAATTCATTTTTTAGTCCTCTAAAGATAGAAAAATTATTAAAAAAAAAAAAAAAAAAAAAAAACCTCAAATTATTCTAATTAAGTTTTCAGTCTCCAAAGATTTTTTTAAAAAATAATCCATGTTCTTTTATCAACAATTTTTCCTAATTTACATAAAATGTCATTTTATGAAATACAACAATATTTCACTCTATGTTCACTTCTATGTGAATGTTCACTCTATATTTCTATTTTACTCCACATTCGTTGAATTATATGTTCACTCAAATTTCATTTATGTGTAAATGTTCACTCAATATTTCAGAACAATATTTGATTTAATGTTCACTCAACTCTATGTTCACTCGATGTTCATTTAATATTTCAAAATACTATTTTACTCAATGTTTACTCAATATTTCACTCATTTAATCAAAAAATCGTTATAAATGTACACTTTTGTGTAAATGTTCACTCAATATTTTTATTCAACCAAAAACGTTAAAAAAATTCTAAGATCAACAAAAAAAATCTGTGTGAACATTCACTAAACCATATTTCGGCATGAACATTCATAAAAAATCCACAAAAATTAACATGTTCCTTCACAGATTTAAAAATTTTAGATCTTGAAATTTTTAGATCTAGGGGAGAGAAACTGGTGAACGGTGAGCATGACGAGCACAAGGATGAACAGCGAGTTCAAAGCCAAGTGTGCTTTTTTTGGTAGGTCTTTACCAATGAAGCACCATTTAATTTTCAAATGAACTCATATGATGAGATTACTCAAGTGAAAATCCATTGAATCATGCAAAGTTCAAACAATAAACTTAACAAAAATTTTAAAACCATAAATCTTCACCTCTGAGATCGACTCGTCGAAATTCACTGAATCTATACAACAATCGATCTTTTCTCTACCGCATTTAAACGCCAATCCATGAACAATTCTCCCGACTTAAGTTTAAAGAGTATTTGTAAAATAAATAAAAATGTCAACTCTAATCTATACAAAAATATTTCGACAATATATGGAACTACGAGTTGTTGGGCCAACCTACAATAATACTTTGACCCGGAAGAGAGAAAGAGAGATAGAGAACATGGAGAACATCTGACTAAGACAAACCAACAAACAGAGACGGCGAGCATGACGATTCATAAGGTTGTAAACCAATAGAGGCGAGTCGAGTAGTAGATCTACAAGCTTTTTTATTTAAGTTAAAATTTAATCAAGCCGAGCTCGAGTTCGGGCTGAGCTTTGAACTGAATGTTCAAACTTAGCTCAACTAAAAATATGGGAGCTTGAGCTCGAGCTCGAAAAGCTCATTAATAATTTCGACCTCGAGCTCAAATAACTCAATAAAAAAATTAGAGCTCGAGCTCGAATTTTGAGCTTGAAAATCAATTAAAGAACCTCTTATGATAGTATGTATCCAATTTCAAATAATAAAACTTAACATATAATACAAACATATAACATAATAAAAAAAAAAAAATACAAAACCTCATTTGACAAACTTCTCAATGCAAATTACAAAACTAAAAAATACATTAATTATCAACTGACCAAATAAAACACAATATACAAATCATAAAATTTGTCCAAACTCCAAACCAGTACCAAACTATTACTATATACAAATCACAAAAGCTAAAAATATCTCAAATCATCAACCTCATTAAGGTATGACCAAATAAAACATATCCAAAAACCAGTCCAAACCATTACAAGAGTAAATGTCCAAACCAACTCTGTTCAAAGCAGTCAAACCATTACAATAGCTCTAACCAAACTAGTAGTCCAAATCTGTCCACAACACAAACATCACCAAATAAACAAAATACAAAAATAAATATGACAACATATTGAGACAAGAGAAAATACCACAACCTCATCAAGGTATTGCGAACTCCTTGTATACTTGATCGTCATCCTTAAAAAAATTATCATAGATATATAATTAAAAATATTACTTTGTAATATCATAAATCATAAATAATATTTTCACTTACTTTTGATGTTTTCTTGACTCCATGGATCACATGTACCCAATCAGAAGCGTTAAGTAACATTTGCACAGTATCCACAGATAAAGATGCACGATATTGATCAATAACTCTACCTCCGGCACTAAATGTAGATTTTGATGCTACCGTAGTAATAGGAATAGCTAATATATCACCTACCAACTTACGTAATACACGAAACTTGAGGCTATTAACTTTCCACCACTCTAAGGCATTAAATTTTGTAGTGGAACCTTCTTCACAAATGTAAATACTCTATTTTAGGTACATGTCTAACTCAGATTTCATTGGTTGAATATTGTCGGCTCTTCTAATAAAAGACTCATACTTTGCTTTGCCACTAACAACATTTCTACTCCCTCTTTGATTGGAGATGATACTAGATGATTAACTACTCTCTCGATATTGCTCACGCCTGGAGTATTCATGAGCCGATAAGTGTACGGAGCTACGTAGTCATCATAAAGCTCATATAGAGTATCATGAACCATTTTGACATTTCTTTCTACTTCTCTACCCGGATATACTTTAGGAAAGCAAAACTTAACAAACTTCATTTTTATATCTTGGGTCTAATACCGCTGCTACGAAATTAATAAGTTACAATTCCCCCAATATTTTTCATATTTCTCTTCCATGGCCAACGCCATTGCCCTCATAAACTCACAATCATCACCAATTTTTCATTCAATGTTTCTTTTATCCTCCACATCTCAGGAAGAAATAAATTAGGATGTTAAGTAATTAGATCCTGATATGATGTTGGTGATTTCAATGAAAATACCTAAACATTGACACACTTGGTCCACTTTCCACTCTAACCCAATCGTCATTACTAGGTACGTAAGAAAACATAGGATCTCGCTCTCGATACCTAGGGAAAACTTCTTGTAGAAGCTAACATCAAATAAGTTCCATTCTATCTAGTTGGACAATCCAATATCAATTTTATTGAAGGTAATAGTAATTGTTTTGCTATTGCACTGAACTTATTAAAGCGAGTTTCAGAATGTGACAAATACTTAACCGCTTCCCTTACACACTTGACAATATCACCAATTTGCTTCAACCTATGTTGCACTAGAATATTAAGTATATGTGCACAACAAGCTCAAAAAAAAATAAGTGCTAACCCTATAGAGGATCCAAGTTTTGAGGAGCTGTATCCTCAACCGCCGCCAATCCCTTCGGCCATTTCTCCGACAATCAGCTCTACTCCATCATCCAATCCACAGTCTTCAACAACCATTACCTTCGCTCAAAAACGTTTGCAAGTATCTTACAAAAACATAACCCAATTCTGCCTAAGAAACCAGTGCTAACATTTCGAGGTAAGCCAATAGTATTTTTCACAGATGAAAAGATAAACAAGCTCGCATCTCATTTTCAATATGCATTGGTGGGGAAATTCACTCATGGCAGACCATCCTATGAAGAAATTAAGAAGATGTTTTTCTCCCTTAATCTCTCATCTAGTTTCGATATCGAATTTCTTGATTCCAAACATCTGATTATTTAATTACACTCTGAAAATGATTTTTAGCGATTGTGGCTCAAGGAACAATGGTATGTTCATATTCCCTCTTCAAATGTTTAAAGAGACTCCAAATTTTTTAGCCAATGTCGAATCTTCGATGGCGCCAATCTGAGCAAAATTTTAATATTTGCTAACTCATCTTCATAACAAATAAGCGTTGTATTCCTTAGAGTCAACCATTGGAACTCCTCTAAAAAATGATTTTGCAATAATTAATTTATCAAAACCTAGGATTTCTAGGGTTTGTGTTGAGGTTGATTTATGACGGCCCCTGCTCAAGCATTTATGGATAGGTTGTAGAATGAAAGGATTTTGGCAAGCTCTCTCCTACGAATCAAATCCATCATTCGGCAACTATTATTGTAAACAAGGTTACCATGAATCTAGTTGCAAAATCAAGAATCCCCTTTCTATTGAATTAGCTTCCAAGACAGTCAATGTCCCCATTACACATAGTCAGAATAAAGTCCATTTCTCAAATGGTTTGGTTGACAATGCAGTAAAAATTCATCCTCCCCAACATCCTCTAGAGGCTCCAAAATTTCCCAAATGGTTTCTCAGTGAGTATGATGAGAGTATCAATAAGGATGATCCAGACTATTCTAACAATCCATCCAGTCAACCACATGCTCCTACCAAAGCTCTCCTTAGCTTTCCTACGGGTCAATCTTCATCGCACAACACAGAAACCAATCCATCTACCTCTCCAAAATCACTAAATGATATTCCCATAATCCCTGCTCAAAATGCCCACCCTACTGTTTTGATTCCAAATAGTCAATCTGCCAATAAGGCAGTTCTTTCTATTGATGTCTCTAATTCTTCCCTACCCCATTTGACCACTCCAAATAATCCTAATGCAACTAAAACCTCCATCATTCATCAGCCAACACCTCCCCCAACTAGACCTCCAACCAGACAAGAAGCTTAAAACTTGCAGCCTACCAAAACAGTAAGGCAACTGTTGAGGGATGTCACTCCTGAACTATCAGCCTCCACTTCTCAAAACCATGATGAGCAAAATTTGATCAAGAAGTTCACCCTTTCTCCAAGGAAACTGGTTGATATTTCAGTTCCCCTTGATCCTGAAGAGATTGAATAGGTGTTTCCAAAAAATCGATTTTAGCAAAGAAGCCACCTATTCCCAGTGTGGTCACCAAGGCAAGACTAAGGAGTCAAGATCAATCTTCCTCTATATCTCATGATTAAGAGTCTCAAATGGAATATAAGGAGAGTCTAAAAAAAGGTTACCAAATCAAGGCTCAAAAAATAGTAAAAGCTCACAAACTACAATTACTCATTCTCTTGGAACCAATGCAAGCACAAGAAGTCATACTGCAGATTGGACAATACCTGAATTTTGAACAGTCTTACTCCATCCTACCAACAAAAATTTAGATTCTTTGGAAGAAACCAGTTCAATGCTCCATCACCTTTACCTTCCTCAACTTGTTGTGCTTTATGTTTCTCATCCTTCACAAGCTCAACCTATTACCATTGCAGCAATTTATGCAAAGTGCAACCATACAGATAGAAGACCTCTATGGAAGGATTTAGAAACCATCATACCAACCACTGCCAATCCTTGTATGGTAACAAGAGATTTTAGTTGTATCAGTAGCTCAACCTATTACCATTGCAGCAGTTTATGCAAAGTGCAACCATACAAATATAAGGCCTCTATAGAAGGACTTAGAAACCTTCATACCAACCACTGCCAATCCTTGTATGGTAACAAGATATTTCAATTACTTTTCAAGCTCAGATGATATGCAAGGTTATTCCACTTATCCTCAAATAAACAGTTTTGAATTCAATAATTATATTCAAAATTGTGCTTTGTTGGATGTGCCTTTCATTGGATCCAAGTTCATTTGGTGTAACCAACATAAAAGAGCAATAAGGAAATGGACTTGACTGGACATTCATCACCTCATCATGGTTATCCAAGTATCCAAACACCATAGTATCCCATCTCTCAAAGACAGGCTCAGACTACTCTCTTCAACTTTTGTCCATCACCTTCCAACAAAGCATGAGATCTATTCTATTCAAGTTTTAGAACTTTTGGTGCAAGCATACTGAATTCTTGTCAATTATTGAATCTTATTGGAGCAAGCCATACTTTGGGCCAGCCATATCAGTAGTGGAATACAAACTTAAAACTCTCAAGGGCATTCTCAAGCAATAAAGTACAAGTACATATGGAAATATCCTCACAGTTGCCTAAACAATTGAAATGGAAATTCTCAGGCTTGAAGATATCTGCCAATTTGACAATTCTCCTAACAATTGAGTTACTTACAACCATACTGTTGCCAGACATAAAATGACACTCAATATTGAAGAAGCATTTTGGAAGCAAAAATCAAGTTACAAATGGATTAGAGAAGGAGATGCTAATACAAAATTCTTTCACTTCTTAGTCAAAGAACAAAGAATCAGAAGCATGATCCAAACTTTGAACGACTCTCAAGGCAATTCAATTTATGAAATTGGTGAAATCCAAGAACTCTTCACTTAACACTTCCAAGATGCATTAGGTGTTCCATCTCTTGAGCCTAATTCTTCTTTTTTTAACCATGATACCAACACTGATCTTTCCCTCTAATAATGATAACATGCTCACTCCTCCCACAATGCTAGAAATCAAGTAAGCAGTATTCAGTCTGAGTGGTGAAAGTACAACAGGTCCTGATGGATACACAGGCAAGTTTTTCACACACTATTGGGATATTATCAAGGTTGATGTGCATAGAGTTGTTATGGAATTATTCTTTGGATTAGAGCTTACTAAAGCATGCAAAGCACCTTGATTGCTCTCATCCCAAAAACAGACCATCCAACCTCTCTCTCTCTTTCTCAAATTTTAGATATATCAGTTTGTGTAATTTTTTCAATAAGATCTTTTCTAAATTCCTGGCTGCTAGGATCAAAATGGTACTGCCCAAGTTCATATCTTTAGAGTAAAGTAGTTTGGTGGAGGGAAGAATCATTTCAGACAACATACTTATTGCTCAGGAAATGATCCACCACCTATTCAAAAAAAACTATTGGGGGGAAACCTAATTGTAAAATTAGATATGGCCAAGGCATTTGACATGGTCTCATGGCATTTTTCTACTCAGCATTATGAGAACGTTTGGTTTTCATAAAAGATTGTCTGATATGGTTTGGAGGCTGATATCAAGTTGTTATTTTTCCACAATCATCAATGGAGCAACTTATGGTTTTTTCAAATCACAAAAATAGGCCAGATAGGGTGATCCATTATCACCATTGTTATTCATCATCATGGCTAAGTCCGTCTCAAGAGGGTTGAATGCTCAAATGCAGGCCAGTAAAATACTCCCTTATTCTCAGCCTCCTACCCCTACTCCAATATCTCATCTGGCCTTTGCAGATGACATGATCCTCTTCATCAATGGTTCAAAGTCTTCTTTTTCCAAATTCTTCTCTTTCCTCAAATCCTATCAACAAAATTCAGACCAACTGATTAATTATGCCAAAAATTGCTCCATCCCCTCCAAATACCTAACCCCCAGATAATAGCATGGCTAAAATCCAAATCAGGATTCACCTTCAACAATTTTCTTATCAAGTATCTGGGTTGCCCACTTTATACTGGAAAGAAAAATTCAGCTCTTTTTGAAAGTCTCCTATCCAAAATAAGAACAAAACTTCAGGTATGCAAGCTAAACTACTCTCCAGTAGATGAAGGCTAGTGCTAATAAAACATGTGCTCATTTTTCAAACCCTACACCTTTTCATGACACTCTTCTCCCCAAACAAAGTAATTAAATCAATTGAGCGCCTGTTTGCTCAATTCTTTTGGAATGGTAAGCTGCATTGGGCTAGATGACAATCTCTTTGCTATCCAATAAATGAAGGGGTGTTAGGAGTAAGACAACTTTAGTACTACATTCAAAGATTTAAGGCCAAGTTATGGTGGAATTATAGAGTCAATACATCTTTATGGGCTTCTTTCATGCACAACAACTATAATAGAGCATGGGTTGGAAACAGTTGCTTAGTGGCAAAGATCTAGCAGATGACTATATTCAATTTTTGATAGGTGAAGGGAGGGTATCACTTTGGTAGGATCTTTGGCTCACTCAGGCACCCCTTGGTGAACTCATTATAGTGCTTAGTCATGTTGCCAATTTTCAAGTTCTTGATATTATGGATGGGGAAGGTAATTGGAAATGGAATATTATTGACCATCTTTTATCCACTTTCAAATCAACCATTCAACAACTTCGCACACTTCCTAAGCAAGAAAATGATATGATGGTTTGGACTCTTTCCCCTAATGGTGTTTTTACAGTATCTTCTGCTTGGCAAACTCTAAGATAAAATACAGCAGCCCCCTATCTTCAAATACATGTGGCATCCTAGCATACCCCTCAAAACTTCTATCTTTATGTGGAAAACTCTTCAAAACCTCACGCCATTTGACACCAAAATTTAGTACCTAGTCTTTCACATGCCATCCAAGTGTGCCAACCGTGGTCATCACATTGAATCCAAAGACTACACCTTATCCTTTTGTGACTTTGCTCAGCTTGTTTGGTATCACTTGGGAGCCCTTCTCATCATGGAACTTTGCTTTCCAGACTTCTTAAATGGTGGTAAAACCCTTCCTGCCTAGCCAACTTGCCTATTCTCATTTGTTGGGAGCTATGGAAGGTGAAGTGACAATCTAAATTTGATGGCACAGCACCTCGCATTCATTCCCTACTCAAAAGCATGAAATCCAACCTTCTTGCTAAACCTGCTCAAACCAAACCAGCACCCAAGACCAACCTACTTGTGATAAAAAGGAACGGGCCTTAAAGGGAATATCTCAAGCTCAACTTAGATGGCAGCTCCCTTGGCAATCATTGTCTATTTGGTGCAGGAGGTATGATAAGAGATTGTAGAGGTTTACTCAAACTAGCTTATGCATTGCCTCTTAGGACCAAATCCAATATGTATGCAGAAACATATAGCCTTTTGGCAATAACTCAAATATTGCATAGAGCTTGGTTGGTTTCAAGTCATTTTGGAAGTTGACAGCAAAATTCTTGTAAACATGCTCATTGCCTAGGCCAGCACCCCATGGAGACTGAAATCTTTTATCACTGCTATTAACCAACTCAGAAGATTGGGAGACTTCCCCATCCAGTACCATTTCAGGAAGGCTAATACTTCTGCTGATGCTTGGTGGCAAGTAATTAATGTACGCCACTTTTACTGCAAGTGTACAGATCAAGTTTTGGTATAGATGGGGAGAGTAAGGGTATTGTGTCCACATGAAATAGTTGAGATTATTATCGAGTATCGCGATTATCATAACCTAATTTTATCTAGGCGGTAAAAATGTGTTTATAATTAATTAATACTAATATTAAGTTACTTAATCTAATTATACTAATATTATATTTGAGATGTTTAGAGAAAAGATTGTCCAAGGATTAACTTTGTTTACAAAAACGTATTTGATCTCGTTTTAGTTTACGTTAATAGCGTTTGACCTATCTGCCAATCTTAATTCGTAAACTCACTCACCACCTCTCTCGAGTGTAAGACGAGTGAATATGCGACGTTGCGTCAATAAAGAATTCCCCCTCAACATCTTAACGATACTATGTCACATAAGTCTTGCCCCAACACCATTGATTGTACACTTTTCAACTCCCTCACGGGTTATTGGATCATCGCGTTGTGTTTAACCTAGTCCGAATCTGGGGTTACCTCTTCCGAGTGTTAAATTCCATATTCTCAATATATCTATCTAAGCATATAATCATGATAAATTGATAAACACAATCAAAATAGCGAAGAACAACCATAAACGAAACACAAATTCAAACAAACAATATTTTCATAAATATTATTAATCTCTAGACAAAATCCGTTTAACTCATTGCCATAACCATTTATACAATGTAAAACGAGCTAAACATGCTCAACTAACTATCAAAGTTAAGAAAATAAAGAAGAAACGAAAGAAACGTAGCCGTAGTCCGAAGATTTGCCGCTAAAAACACTTCGGAATCGCTTCTCCTTCTTCGCAACGTGTTCTTCTCTTTCAGAATTAGTTGAACACTCCCCAAAACTCTCTTTAAAATATCCTAAGCCCTAAGGGGTCTCTTATGGCCGAAGGAAAAGAGATGAGAAGAAATAGGGAACAAAATATCCTAAAAAATATCTAACTCTGTGTGGAGAGTGACTGCGTCGACGGTGGGTATGTCGGTTTGATCTTCGCCGCAACGGTGGAGGAAACAGTGGAATCAGAAACCTTTCTGCAGTTTCACCACCTCGGCGGTGGGCTTCTAGCAGTTTTAGGCGCCTCTCTGCATATTCACTGCCGCGACAGTAGGCTGCTTTTCAGAATATTGCCTCCATGCTTGTTTTTCCATCGTTCTTCTACCGTTCTTGATCCGATTTGATCGCTCTTGATCTGTTTTCATCTTGTTTCACCCCACAAACCTGTTTTAATACAAAAAGAATAAAAATATATTAAAACGTATTAAAATACTATAATAACATTCGAAAACTAACAAATTCGGTTTGAAAATAGATAGGTGAATTGCACTTATCAATGCTCTCTCAAAGCTAGCAAGCAATGGCCAAGATTTACAAATTGTTGATTTTTGCACTCTTCTATCCAATGTTGGAGGATGTTTAATACTTGATAGATATGGATTAGCTAACATTAAATATACCAAAAATGAACACTCATAAGGGTTTTTAAATCCCATTATACTCAATATAAAACTCTTTGCTTTAAAAAAAAAAAATATGTGCACAACAACGTAAATGAAAAAACTTGCCACCAAAAACCAAATTATTTCTCAATGCAAAATTTTCTTTTAAAACCCCAACTGTAACATCATTATATGAATAATTATTCACTGTAACAATACACATTTTATTTTCAAGTCCCTACCCTACTAAACAATTGGTAAGAGCATCGGCAATGACAATCCCATTGTGGGGAGGAGGAATGTTACAAAAATTTATCACACATTTCTGTAATTTCTAGTCAACATCTATAAAATGACAAGTAACAACCATATACTGTATGGTTTGCCCTGAAGCTTTCCACAAATCAGTAGTAATACTAACATTATTCACAACTTTCAATAATATTTTTAACTTTTTTTCTCAATCTCATAAGTAGAATTGCAGTCATTTTTAACTATGTGTCGTGATATCTTGTTCCAAAATGGTGTGCACACTCTAATTAATTTGTTAAACACAATAATCACCATATGATTAAAAGAATATTCATGGGCAAGTACCATATGCACTGCAAGTTCTCATATTTTTCCATGATCATATTTAAAAGAAGTAAGAGTAGTTGAAACATCACTTGCACTAAATGTTAGAGTACTTTGAGTCTTACCCCCAGATGTAACATTTTTTGGAAAACACGATATCAAATGTCTCGTTGTTGAGTTGTGACACCCTATTAAGGGACGGATAAAACGGATTTGTAAAAATTACACTTTACTTTTTTTACCCCTTCATTTGTGAATGCTTCCATGTCCTCCCAAACTGTAGAGATCCTCTTCCTAGGCTTCATCTTGTATGTTTTTTTTTGAAGATCCTCCACTTCCGTTCTGTCAAGATTATTATCTTCAACTCTCAAATCATTTTCATTATCCTCTTGGGTTTCGACATCTTATTCTTTATCGTCTTGAAGATTAACTAGAAATGATGTTGAATCTTCAAATGACATCCTCTTCAAAGAAAAAATTATGAATCATAATCAGCAATAATACTAAAAAAAATAAAAAATAAAAACTCTACAAATTTAATCTTTGGGAAAAAGTATGAATCAACTTCTATATATAAACTAAGGAAGCTTCTATATATAAACTAAGGACATAAATCAATATATCTACTACTAATCAACTAATCGTGGACAGAAATCAATTATCTATACAATACTCGTGTATGTAAACCATATCCAAATTGCCTATAATGTTCTAAAGGGTTAACAAGTTCATGCAACATGCTCTTAACTAATAGAATATAATTGTAAGACTCTGATCTTCGTTATATGTATAATTTAAGTCGTGTTTTAAAATATTTCAAAAATAACGGGATGGATGGTGTTAATTATTGTTTGATTTAAAAGTTTAAGGGTTGAATTGTAATTTTTCAAACACATGAAAATGTTTATTTGGTTAATTTATATCTTTACAAAACTTGAAGGAGGATTAGTGTAAAATTATATATATTATATATATAAAGAGTGAGGCGGTGGATCAAATAGAGCAGAAATGGCCATTTGGCCGGCTCCTATTTGTCAACATATATATACATACACACACACACACACACACACATATCTGCATACTTTGGGAAAAACAAAGAAGAATCGAGAAAATGAGAGAATTCAACATAGAGGTTTGCAGGGGGTGATTCGTCGGTGGTGAGTTTATGTGCTTCGTCTGTGGGTGTGTATGCTTGCTGAATGTGTGTGTGTCAACGGTGCTATGCAGGTGTGTGTGTTCTCTATTTCTGTTTGGTGTTACTGTGTGTGTATTGTATGTGTCGTGTGTGTGTATGTGTTGCGACGGTGACGGTGGCGCCTTGTTCATTTGGGTATGGGTGTGTTCTTCCGATGGGTGTATGCATATATGTGTGTGTTTCATTGTGTGTATGTGATCGTGAGTGTGGGTGTGCGTTTGTGGGTCTGTGATGGATGTCGATCATTCATCGTCGACGTTGTGGGAGTGGGTTTTTGTCATGTATGTGTGTGTGTGTTGTTCCTGCTCTGTGTGTGTGTGTCCTGTACATGATTGTGTGTGTCATTGGTCCGGTAGTGTGAGTTGTTGGTGTTGGGCAGCCGTTGTGAGTATCGATTGTAGGTGGTTGCCAGAGTTAGTGGATGAGAGAGAGAGAAATGGGAAACAGAAAAATAGAGAAGCAGGTGGTGGCAAGTTCGCCTAGGCAGTGACTAGCTTCGCTTTGGCGGATAAGCTTCAAGGAGCAGATCAGAGGGTAGGGTAAGCCGTTCATCGCGGCGGTGAACTCCGACGCTGTCAGGAGCGCAAACAGAAGTAGGAAACGGGAAGAAGAAGTGCAGGAAAAGAAGGAGAACAAAAAATGAAGGAAAAGGAAAAAAAGAAAAATTACACAAACCACCCAAACTAAAAACATAAATCCAATCGCGCGGCCGGTGGAAAATTCAAGGAAGGTAGAATTCCTAACTCTTTTCATATATGCATTTAATTGTCGTATTTTGAGAAATTTTACATGTCGAAATTATATGAAATATGTTGGACGATATGAAATTTATGTGATGAGCATACTTACGTGGTTTGTGTTATATAAATCAAATGCACGTATTAGAGGGGTTGAAGTTCTACTGAACGTTAGCTCACAACCACACAGTGTTTGGTTGTAGGGTCGGCTGGGAGGAAACGAGAGAAAAGATGAATTTATTTGAACCTTCGGGATATAATAATTATAATTATTATTATTGTTGTAATCGGAGAAAAACGGTAAATATAATTATCGTAGTTGTTGAAAAATATTTCTCTTGATTTTAATGTATTGAATATTTTGGGTGATGCAATTGTTTGAAGATAATTGGTTTGATAAAATGTTGGAAATGAGAATTTAAATTATAAACTCAAGACTTTTAAATTGGTCGTCATGTTGTATAGAAAATGAGTGGATTAATATAAAATAGATGGTTGATTTTAATTGGTGATATTTAAATGGTGACTATTAGATTTCATAATTACCGTTGTAAATTCGGCAATCAAAATTATCGTCATTATTATAAAATTTACCGAATTTTATAGATTGGGAAGTTGACGAGTCGGTTTTAGGTTAAGAATTTCTCTATAGAAGAAACTGTTCTCGGCCCTAAGAAACCGTGTCGTGACAATAATTATATGTGATATTTCTTATGGACAATGTAGCCTCATATCCAGAAACTTTGGAGTCAATAGATTCCATTAATTAAGCCATTAACTTGTAAATAATTATGTTCGTCATGAAATAAGTGCAGCAAAATAACAAATGCACAAACATTAGTAATTAAAACATAAGAGAACGAAACATTCAGTTCAGTTCTTGCGATATATGAGCATGATGCAAAGCATAAAAAAGACAGAAGTAGAGAAAGAAAGAAAGAGTGTGTACCGAATCTGTTCCTTGAAGCCAAATCTGTTCGGCGAAGGATGAGATTTATTCGATTTGCCTAAGCTTGGCGTTGGAGAAGGCAGACGAAGGCAAGAGGCAACGTTAGGGTTGTAGCTTGACAGGGTTGAGCAGATCGATATTATGAGTGTGAGCGGCTGCAAAGTAGGGTTGAGCGACGGGAGATAAGATGGAGATGAGAATCGGAGATGGACAAAAGTTGATGGAGAGTTGGAGACTGGAGATGAGAGAATTCACGACGGCTAGGAATTCATTTGGGAAGTAATGAAACCTTAGTGTATAATTAATAGCTATAAATATTATTAATAAAAAAATATTTTATTGTTCGCAAACATAAAAATGAGCTCGCAAACAGGCTCGGTTCGTTTTGGCTTTATTTGCGAACAAAAAACAAGTAGCTCACGAACAAGCTCGGCTCTGCTCGTTTATTAAACGAGCATTTTTTGGAGTTCGAATGAGCTTTTTTCGAAGTGAGCTCAAGCTATTTATGAACAGTTTGGTTCGTTTACAACCCTAAGTCAACGAATGATGAACAATGAGCACGCGACTGACGAAGGTGATGATGGCGACGAACAAGAACATGTTCCAGATCTGGAGATAGATAGAGAAACAACGACGATGTGTGTGTGTGTGTGTTTTCGTTCAAGGTTTCACTTTTAGATATCATAAAAGACTTATTGTCATATTGTCTAACTTCATTGGTTCTTTATTAGTGCACATCCACAACTCTTGCTCAAAATCCTAAATCGCTTCACTAGGATCGATAAACCATTCAATTTCGGGTGAATTCATGGGTACGAGAGATATAGAGATATGATGTAAGACCCCAATTTTTATATACATACAATTTGAGTCACATTGGAGCACATTTGAAAATAACGGGGTGGATAGTGCTATTAATATTGTGATTTAAAAGTTTAGGGGTTAGATTGTAATTTTCAAATATTTAAAATTAGAATTGGGTTTAATTAATATCCTAGTAAAAATAGAGGGGAGATTAGTGCAATTTAAATATTATATATTTATGTGTGTGTGTGTGTGTGCCGTGTGATCAAACGAAAACGAAAAAAAAAAAAAGAGAAGGGAGAAGAAGAATTGAGAAACGGTGAGGGGGGAACAGTAGGTCGGTGGGGTTGGCTCTCTTTTTCAATATATATATATGCATGTCCATCCCTACATTTATGAGAGACATGGGCGGTGAAGAGAAGCAAAACCAAAACAGAGGAGAGAGAGAGAAAGAAATGGGTTTCGATCGGTAGTGGGTATCGTTGTTTAGAGTGTGTGTTTATGTGTGTTTCGTTGTGCGTATGTGATCGGAGTATGCGTTCCATCCGTTCAACGGTATGTTCGTTACTCCAGTAAGTGTGTATCTGTATGCTTTGTTTCTGATTTGTTCATGGGTTGTGTGCGTTGTCGTCTGTGTGTGTTGCTGTGTATGTGTGTGTGGTGAGTTTGGTCAGTGGGTGATCGACGGTGTCGGCAGTGGAGATGATCGTTGCGGTCGTTTTGGTGAGGCAGTGTGTGTGTTTTGTTCGTCGACGTGTATGGGTGTGTTCTCGGTGGTTTTGTGTGTGCTGATCAGTTCGGTTGTGTGTGGGTGTTGTTCGGACTAGTGGTGACGATGGCGTAAGTGTTCCAACGTGGGTGTGCCCGTCGTTGATCGTGTGTGTTGTCGGTGGGATATGTGTTGTGCCATCGTTTGGATTGGTTCGATGGTGGATGGTTATGTGTTCAGTGTATGTTGTGTGTGCATGGTGGTGTGAGGTGTCACCGGAGTAGAGTGTAGAGAAAGAAAGAGAGAAAGCAGTGGGTGTGTGTAATTTGCGTTGGCGATATGTAGGTGTTCCGTCGTAGGGTGTGTGATCGTTGTGGGGGTGTCGCCAGCGGTGTGAGAGTGAGCGTGTGTGTGTGCTCATCCATTCAGTTGGTTCGTCGACGGTGGTGGCTTCGGTGGGCTGAACGCAAACGCAAAACACAAACAGGAACAGGAAAAGAAAATAGAAAAAGAATAAGGGAAAAAAAAGGAGAAAAAAATACACAAACCACCCCAATAAAACCTAAAACTCATCTCGCGGACCGGCAGAAAATTCGAGAAAGGTTCACAGGTACCGGAGAATGGGTAGCGTATAGATGTTTTCGGAGCGGATTACTAGGTGAGTGTATTGTCTTCTTACCAAAAATCTATTTTTATATATCTGATGAAAAAATGTGTTTGCTTAAAAACTGGATGAATTTATAACTTATACAGATCAAGCGGATTTGGGTGATTTGGAAATATGATTTTCACTGGTTTTTAAAGAAAAGTGGAAAGAAATGATTTGTTAAATCTAGTTGATTTTAAAAGAGGGTGGAAACATGATATTTGGATTAAAATCGATTTTGGAGATAGAGATTGATGTTATTGATCTGTAATTTGACGATATTGTCATTGATTTTACGATGCTATTGATTTTATCTGCTAGGGCAGAATGTTGATTATCTATTGAGTTGTTGTTATTGTGGTTGAGATGAAGATGAGTTGTTGTTGTTGAGGTGAGGTGGAGATGGGTGTTTGGAGATTCACTCGCTTGGCATAGTCCAGCAGAGCAGTGTTCACCTGCTTGGCATAGTCCAGCAGAGCGTTGTTTCACCCGCTTGGTATAGTCTAGTGGAGCGTTGTTCACCCGCTTGGCATAGTCCACCAGAACGTTGTTATGTTCCGCCAGGAAGGCATATCCTACGGGTGGTACGGTACCATTGCAACTTTCCATCGTGAGGTTAAAACGATCACATGATTAACCAAGGTATGGTGTGATGTGGTGTGGTGTGGTGTGGTAAGGTGTGGTGTGGTGTGGTGTTTTATCATATATGGCATTTTTATATACTTTATTTTGTATTGGCTTAGTGTATCCATTTACAATGATATATCTATTATTTTAGTTATGTTATACTATATGGTTGTTGTGACGTTCTGATTGATTTTTACTGCTTAATTGAAATGTTATAAACATATATACATGGTTTTCTGTGGTGACAGGAAAAAGGGATTTTTCGTTGTGCTATGTGATCTTTATATATTTTATACTTGATCCATTTAAAATATTTTTACTAAGAAAGCAGTACACTCGCATGTGGAGAAATTAGGAGTCGGTCCCCTACTGGCACTAGGTAGAGTCATGTAATGGATTCATATGGGAGTTTTGAGATGAGTTGTCAGAGGTGAACTAGTGAGAGGTTCATGAGTAATTCATATTCCATCATATTTAAATTCTTTTTTGGGGGACAGGTGTGTCTCCATATGAGAGATTATATATATCCTGCATAGACGATTGTAAAGTGATATAGTCATATTATAAATTATTAGTTGATTAAATGTTTAGGTGATGTCGTGTTGTCGTCACGCCGGTCCCGAGATGACGGGTTGTGACAATTTTGGTATCAGAGCCTAGGTTATAGGTTTTGTAGACTTGTCAGTTATTGTGTCAGTAGAGGACCATGAGATAGAAAGACATACCAGTCGTCTAGTTAGTAGGGGACATGAGATAGGGTGTCGATAGGTGAGTTCAGTACGTGAGAGATAGTTATGTTATTATATTAGTTAGTGCGTTGGCATCCTGCGTGGTTGGTTGTCTTATTGGCAGCTAGTGGATGTGACGAAGTTGTGACATTGCTAGTTAGTGGTTCGGGTGACGTTGTGTTGTTGGTAGTGATTTTGGGTGGATCGCGATTGTGGGGTACTCGTAGTTGGGAAAGTATAACTGATAAATAATCATATGCGTATTATTTGACGTTCGGATCCCCTATTAGTAGCACCTAATAATTAGTTGTTAAAATAATAGATAGTATAGCAGAACACACCTTAAGTTGAATTCTTAAACGATATCTAAATTAAGGGAATCTAGTAGTGATATTGAAGGGATAATTGTATTAGTTGGAATTAGGGATGTAAGAAAACTGTGGCGATGCTAGAAAGGATTTAATTTGGTAGTACGTTCTAGGTCGACGGGTAGGCAGAGCAAAAGTTTGTGGAACTAGTAAATACAACAAACGCAATAGAGAATGACATGTAGAAGGTAGTCGAGAATGGTGAGTCTGTGATGATAGTAAATGTGTATAACTATAGTTCGTGTCGTATGAGTTGTCGGTGGATTGTTTAAAAAAAAAGATATCAGGGATACTTCACGCAAGTAATGGGAACCAGTCAAAAACAATGTTCAGATGACGGACACTTCAGTAGTGAGGGATTGTCCCGATGTATGTCCTAGCAGAATTGTCAGGGTTGCCAGAAAATACCATCGAGTTACCCCTAAGACTTGTTCTTATGTAAATTTTACCCTATCATAGGCCACATACTAAGTTGATGAAATTGGAAGATCTGTTAACCCACGATTATAGCAGACCTGGTGATTCTCTCCATGAAGAACCGGTGTTATTCGTAAAGAAAAATGAAGGTACGTCGAGGATGAGTGTTGGTAACCGATCGACAATAGAATAAGGAGCGGTTGTTATACCCATCGTATAGAATTGACAATTTGTTTAATCAACTGCGAAAGACCAGAGTGTTCTCCCAAATAGATTTTCGATTTAGATATCACCAATTGAAGGTCAGAGACAGTGGCGTGGCGAAAATGGCGATCCGGTCGAGGGTAGAAAAGAGCATGCAGAGCATCTCTAGATTGTATTGTTGACGTTGTGAGAGAAACAATTGTATGCCAAATTCAATAAATGTGAGTTTGGGTTGGATCGAGTGGTAATTTTGGGACATGGAATCTTGGGAAAAAGTATTCAAGTGAATCTAAAGGAAGTCGAAGTTGTGATTTGATGGGAAAAGCTGAAAAGTGTAATGGAAGTTTGAAACTTTTTGGGGATTAGTGAATCATTATTATCGATTGGTGCGAGGACTTTTTATTATAGCCATCCCGTTGATCTGATTGACCCGCACGAAAGTTAAATTCGAGAAGACTGATAAATCTAAGCGTCATTACCAAATGCACGAATTGAGGGTTGGCGACGATTGTGGTTGTCTTGAAGTTGTGGAGACATTACCTGTATGACAAGATTTATGGGATATATACCGACCACTAGAGTTTGAATTGATTGCTTATTCAAAAAGGGGCTAAATCTGAGGTAGAGGCGCTGAATAAAACTGATTAAAGACTACAGTTATACTATCTATTATTATTCAAGAAAGATCAATGTTGTAACGAATACTTCGAGTCAGAAATTGGTAAGTTTGATTGCATATATCCGGGTTGTTCATATTAATTTATGGGTTAAGTTGAGACCCTTGTAAGTTTAGTGGGCGGTTGGTTAGATGGCAACGCTGTTTGAGATTTTAATTTTGAAACCAATATTGATCGACCATGTTGAAGAAGTGCAGAAGTCGAATTTTCAATTGGGAAAGATTAGGGATAAAGTAAAAAATGATCACAAGAGCTGACTGTCGTGTCAGAAATAATGATGAAGTTTTGACGATTAACAATAAATTGTGTGTTCCTAATGATGCCCATTTGACGAAAGGTACCATTAAAGAAAATGCATAGTTCAATATACGCAATGTACCCGATAGTATCATAATGTATCGCGATTGAGTAAGCGTTATTGGTAGATTGGAATGGAATGGGGAATTGCAGAATTTGTTGCTAGGTGTCTTATTTGTTAGCAAGTTAAGGTCGAGTATCAACATTCAGGTGAGTTATTGCAGCCTTTACCTATTCCAGAATGGAAATGGAAGCGTAGTACGATAAATTGTGTTTCGAGATTACCTCACATTTAAAAGGGGCATAAGGTCACGTGTTCTCTAGATACGTATGCTCAGTTGGTTATTGATGAGATGAGTAGGTAGCATGGTGCATCAGTTTCTATAGTGTCGGATAGAGACGGTCAATTGGAAAGTACGATTCAAACGTTGGAAGATATGTTGAAGAGTCGTGTTTTGGAATGTGCTGGTAGCTGGGATGATTATATGGCGCTGGTGGAATTTATTTATAATACCGATACCTTTTCGGCGAACAAGGTGGCACCGTAAAGTGTTGTATGAAAAGGATGTAGGACTCCAGTCAAATAGACTGAACTAAGATAGGAGAATGAAAATTTTCGAGTTTTGAATATAGGTTGGTGTGGCTACATTTTTATTTGGGAATGGATTTTGATAAAAAGATAATTCAATTAGATGTATTGGACCACTTCTAACATTAGACGGAGTCGAAATATGGGGTCATTAAGATTTCAGGGGAAAAGGATAATTTGAATTATCCTTAAGCGGATGAGTATTATTAATATAATATGCTACCTACAATATTTTACATTAAGGGATTAGTGATTTTTGCGATGTATCGAATTTTTGAAGTTGGGATGTATCTATCTACTCCGATTTATATGTGATGTGGTTTGGAGATATCTATGTGTTTTTCAGGGATATTTATATGAGTTATACACTAGATTGTGGTAATAGTTATAGAACAATTATAAGCTTATGAAATTCTGACTTAGATATTGAGATTAATGATTCTTGGCTTCACGAGCCAGTTCACGTGGAGTTTGGATTGTTTGTTGCGTATGATAATGGTTGCGAACTTGTTGGTTGGGAATGTTGGACGGATATATTGTTGCGAACCGGTTGACTGGATGGAATAGATACATGTTGGTTAGGGAAAAATTATTGTCGAAATAAGATAGACCCAATCCACTAAGATTACCGTGATGTGTTCAAACTATATTGTTATTTATCGTGATTTTATCAGAGTAGCACAGCGGAAGCATTGAGAAACATAAGATTTTTTTTTCGATAGTTGATTGGTTGTGCTAGGTGCACCCTATTTGACGGTTGTTAGATATAATGTGAGCTACTGCGAATAGAAAATGTTGCGATGTGTGAAAGTGAATTGACGGTTACTAATTAAGTGTGACTAATATGACCATGCAGTGCGAATTTGAAATGTTATTGTTTTGATTGAGATTTTAATTACTATTGTTTTAACGAAATTTTTGGGACGAAATTTCTTTTAAGGGAGAAGAGTTGTAAGACCCTAATTTTTATATACGCACAATTTGAGTTGCATTGGAGCACATTTGAAAAAAAAACTAGGTGGATAACGCTATTAATATTGTGATTTAAAAGTTTAGGGGTTAGATTGTAATTTTTAAACATTTAAAATTAGAATTGGGTTTAATTAAGATCATAATAAAAATGGAGGAGATGTTAGTTCAATTTAAATATTATATATATGTGTGTGTGTGTGCGCGCGCGTGTGTGTGTGTGCCGTGCGATCAAACAAAAACGAAAAAAAAAAAAAAAAAAAAAAAAAAAAAAAAGGGAGAAGAAAAATCGAGAAACGGTGATGGGGGAACAGTAAGTCGGTGGGGTTGGCTCTATTTTTCAATATATGTGTGTGTATATATATATATATATATACACACACATACATGTCCATCCCTATATTTATGAGAGACGTGGGCAGTAAAGATGAGCAAAATTGAAACAGATAAGAGAGAGAAGGAAATGGGTTTCGATCGGTGGTGGGTATCATTGTTCGGAGTGTGTGTCTGTGTATGTTTCGTTGTGCGTATATGATCGGAGTATGCGTTCCATCCGTTCGACAGTATGTTCGTCACTCCGGTAAGTGTGTATGTGTATGCTCTATTTTTAATTTGTTCACCCGCTTGGCATAGTCCAGTGGAGCATTGTTATGTCCCGTTAGGAAGGCATATCCTACGGGTGGTACGGTACCGTTCTAACTCCCGATCGTGAGGTTAAAACGATCACATGGCTAGTCGAGGTATGGTGTGATGTGGTGTGGTGTAAAGTGATGTGGTGTAGTGAGGTGTGGTGTGATGTGGTGTCGTATGTGGTGTTTTGTCGTATATGGCATTTTTATATACTTTATTTTATACTGACTTGGTGTATCCATTTACGATAGTATATCTATTATTTCAGTTGCATTATACTATATGGTTGTTGTGACGTTCTGGTTGATTTTTACTGCTTAATTGAAATGTTATAAACATATATATGTGGTTTTCTGTGGTGACAAGAAAAATGGATTTTTCTTTGTGCTATGTGATATCTATATATTTTATGCTTGATTTATTTAAAATGTTTTTACTAAGAAGGCAGTACACTCGCAGGTGGAGTAATTAGGAGTCGGTCCCCTACTGGCACTAGGTAAAGTCATGCGATGGATTCATATGAGAGTTTTGAGATGAGCTGTCAGAGGTGAACCAGTGAGAGGTTCATAGGTAATTTATATTCCATTATATTTAAATTCTTTTTTTGAGGACGGGTGTGTCCCCACATGAGAGATTATATATATCTTATATAGACGATTGTATAGTGATATAGTCATATTGTAATATATTAGTTGATTAAATGTTCAGGTGATATCGTGTTGTTGTCACGCCGGCCTCGAGATGATGGGTGTCCGGGACGGGTCGTGACATATGAGATATAGGAATAACTCAAATTATATAAGGTGTGATGAATGGGTAATTATTAATACAGGTCGCCCACGAAATATCGCACAGGCAGGAGTGGGTTAGATCATCTAAGGCCCACCAATATCCATTTGGCTATACTCAAGTGAACCTGGACTATGAGTTCAATATGGGCTCAGCCCAACACAAGCAGTCGTAACACAATACGGGCTCAACATCAATTGTACGAAGAAGTTGATCTGACTCCTTTGTGGAGGAGAGCTGAATTGATGAGCTGACCTCGATCATGAATGAGAGCTACATTAGCTCCGTATATGAGACCAAGCTCAGTCCAACATATGAGACCAAGCTCAACCTATTAATACCCAGAACATACCCAAAGGAAGGATGAAGATATATTAGTTACAATCATGGCGATTGTTACAATTTTCTACATAAATGTTGGGACAATTACAATTTTACATATGAATGTTGGGACAATTTCGATCATGAAGAAATACGTACGAAATCAAGTAAATATTATGTCACTCAAACCAAAGGGAAACACACAGATTTTTACTCATACGATAAAACATATTGACTTATTATCATATGGGAGATGCTTTAACCGACACCACTTCATTATCCCTTGAGCTTTTCGATTTTGTCGGTTAGCTGAAGATTTTTCGCTACATCAAGTATGATGAAAAATGAAGATGAATGTTAAGGTTTATTCATTATATACTAAGGATATAAATATTTGTTCATTAAATTTATCAACGGTCAAAATACTATAAACTTATAATATTTTGACAAAAGATTACCTTACAATACACATGTTTAAAAGAATTTATTTTTTAAGTAAACGCTTAAATAAACGGATATTACATAAAAACCTCTAAAAAATACATCCCAACAGCTGCGCGAGTGTAGAAGCTCGTCAACCAAACTCGTACGGTCGTTTCACTGGTTTGAACAGAGCCTACCGGAAACCACCTGATTCGTCGGAGGTGATGGCGAGTTTCTTCAGCACATCATCTCCTCCTTTTCATCTAACTCCCCGTGTATCTCCTCTTCTTCGCACAATTCCTTGTCTCCCTCAAGTCCAGGTACTCTCTCTCTCTCTCTCTCTCTCTCTCCGTATATGTGCAAGTGTAATTAATTATAAGTTTTGATGGTCTCTTTGCTTTCACTGATCTATTGAAGAAAGGTTGGAATCGGCGATTAGTGGTAATTAGTTTGAAGTGCCTGCCGGGCCCAGGTAGAGATGCGGAATCGGAGGTTGAGACGAGGACGGAACCGTCTTCTTCTACTTCTACAGGCATTTCATTATACAATTGGTGTGCGGGGATTGGTGGTCTAGGGTTTCTGGAGACCGCATATTTGACGTACACCAAACTCTCGGATTCCGATGCCTTCTGCCCCGTCGCCGGTGGCACTTGTGGCGAAGTGCTCAAGAGCGATTACGCCGTCGTTTTCGGTGCTCTCTTCTTTCCTTTAACTATTAAGGTTACTTTAACATTGATTGCAGGACAATACCTTTTTAAAAATGTGTTTCCTTCGTTTCTATGAAACATTTTCTGGTTATCAGTATCAATATGCATAAGGAAAATCGAATTTGAGACAATACATAATGGAGTTGTCAATTAATTAACTGTATAAACAAGCTTCCCATTTGAAATTGATAACCCTGTACAAATATATAAGGGGGTCGTTTCAATCAAAGCATTCTAGTCTTCAATTTATGGTAGTATCACTTTGATGCTCATTGCCTTGTTTTTCCGGATTAGGGATAATCAAACCAGAATAGGTATTTAAATTAAGGGTAAATTGCCTTTTACCCTCCTCTACTCTGTCTAATTATCACTTCATCGCCCTCTACTTCAAAAAGCTTCACTTTATGTTTTTCTACTTTTGAACAAAGTGAGAAACTAAATTTTTTCCGTTTAAATTTAACGAAATATGCTTAAAAATGATGAAATTAAAATTTTCATGTAATTTTTAGATGAAATAGATGAAATTGTCCCTTTATTTTAATTTTAACATAAAATTGGATGGAACATTTAATTGAAATGGAAAAAAAAAATAGTTTCTCATTTTGTTGAAAAGTAGAAGTACATAAAGTGTAATTTTTTGAAGTGGAGGTGGATAAAGTGATAATTTGGCAAAATATAGTAGATAAAAGGCAATTTACACGCCAAATGGATAGCTATTAATACTTTGATTTTGGCTAAATAATTATTATTTTGTGGCTGTTAGTTAGGAAATTAGAAAAATGGCTCTTATGAGGGCACTCGCTTTAGCCAAAATGATAATTATACCATTTAGCTCATGAGATTGTTTTTGGATTGGTTTGGAGTTCCAGTTTTAATATTTCTTTTACCTCTCTTCACCGATTTTCGTCCACCACGTTATCAGCCATTTAGGTAGTCCAATATCAAAGGATGATTCTCTTTTTTCTATAATTAAAGGATAATATGGTCATGAATGCCTTTATATCAATATTTTGGACGATCAAACTCTCAATTCTCAATTCTCAATTCTGTTCTTCAAAGCTAATGAAAAATGGCAAACATAATACTTCGAATCTTATAGGGTGCAGGTTGAATTTTAGATTAAACTTGATTAAAAACTTACATTACTGCAGAAATTACAAAGTTTAGGGACATGATTTGAAAGGTTAAAAACAATGAAGCACCGAAATTGGAATAACCCAAACATCATCGATCCTTTATGAAGAGAAGATGAATAAACTGAAGGGTGAAGGACTTGGGAGTTCCCCACAGGAACAAAACAAAATAAAAATACTGGAAACCAAAAGGAAACCAACCAAATGATGTGCAAACAATTTTGCAGGTAGTGTCTTTGAAAGAGGATCTCAATCATAGTCGTTCTGCATGTGCTAGGTGTCCCCCTCCCATTGGTTGGAATGATTGCATACGGGTTAGTTACAGCGCTTGGGCTGAAGCTGGCTGGAAATAACTTGCCTTTTGAGATTGGAAAAACTAATGGGCGTTTGGTTTTACTTGGAATAACTACCTCTATGGCGGCTGCAAGTGCATATTTCTTGTACATTCTGAGCACAAAATTTGCAGGAGTGTCCTGTTCATACTGTTTAGGTTCCGCTCTTTTGTCATTCAGTCTGTTCTTCATCACCGTGAAGGTCTTATTTTCTATCCCAAAGAGAGAAATGTTTCTTCAAGTTATTGGTTGCTATAGTCATAATCACTTCAATAAAAATGCTCTCTTTCCGGGTTCTTTTTGCAGGGTTTTGGATGGCAAGAAATACAAAATTCGGTGGGTTTACAGCTCTGCGTAGCTGGATTAGTGGTTACAGCTTTAACCACGTCATACAACTCTTTGCAACCGCTCTCCTCAAGGTGTACTTGAATTCTATGTGAATTTTTCATACCGCCTACTTTTTTTTTCTTTGTTCTTCGCATTTCTTTTTGAATTTCTTTTGGATTGCAGCCATTTGGTTATTCATTTCCTTTCAACATGTTGTCCTCTACTGAACTAGAGGCAAACTGGGGCACCGTTTGGTAATGGGGTTTTGAATTTCTTTTTATAATGAAAAATTTTCATTGAACAAGAAAGTACTTTTATTTAAAAGTAAAAGCAAAAATCACTAGTGTGTTGGATAAAGTAGAGGATAATATTTTCATGTTATCCACATAAACGCTCTCTTAATCAAAAAGAATTTCGTATAGGGTCAAGAAAATTTAGATAGAAAAGTCGTAGTTTACATCAATCTCTTTAAATATAAAATCAAAGAATTGAAAAACAATTATTATTTGTTTAAAAATAAATTATTTTAGTTTTTTTTATTTTATTTGTAAAAGTATTTTTCAAAGTGTAAAACAAATGCTACTTATTTTTAAGTATTTTTTTTAAAGCAAAAAAAGTAATTAAAAGAAAGTGTTATTAAATGGTGCCTGAATTAATTAATTCCTGGGATTGTCTAATTTTCTTAAATAGCATACGGAAGATTTATCCATGTATTTCTTTGTCGATTTCTTTATTTTTTGTGGTGATACAATTTTTGAGAATGCTTTAAAATAACATTTTTAAGCTGACTTACCGAAATTAATTTTTCCATGTAATTCTCATATGAATACATCTTAACAGCTTGGCCGAGACTGAGCTGCCGTATTTTCCAACTGAGATAATGACAGAGTCGAGTCCTTTGACTCTTTCTCTTGCAAGGCATCTGCAGTCGATTGGAGCTAAAATGTATGGGGCTTTCTGGTGTTCACATTGCATAGAACAGAAACAGGTATTTCTTTTTTGCCATTGCTTCCTCTTAAAACCAATATGTAACATATTTCAAGACTTTGTAATTACGAAATCTTTAAGGGTGTGTTTGGGTGAAGGATTAAGGGAGAGGATTTGATCTTGATAAGTGGTTTATGAATTTCGTAAGTTAAAATTCCTTACTTGGCTACTCATAAAAGTATTTGTAAAAGTCGTTAGAATTACCAAATGGGATTTAAAGAGTTGTAAAATGACATCTCCAAGTACCTCCTAAGAAGGTGTTTTTTGGAAATCAATGAGGTATACCTATCCATATCCATCTTGATGTGAAATTACATCAGTAAAATTCCAATTTCAAGAAATATGCCCAAAGAACGAGTTGCAAATGATTGGCTTTTAAAATTCTCATTATCTTTAAATTCCACGAATTTATCAAATTCTTTATCCTGAAGCGCTCTAAAAGATGGTTAGTTGAGAAGCTTGTGTGATTTTTTTTTTTTTCAATTTTTTTGCTTGCTTGACCTCTTTATCGAAGGCCCCCCATCAATTTTTATGTTGCTTTTGGTAATGCGGAATTTAAGTACTGGATTTGGAATCGAAGATGGAAATGAACGCATGTAAATTTTGCGTTCACTTCCAATGTGAATTCTGAGGCTCCAATTCTATGCTACCAAATGCCACTTTATCGTTTTTTGCACTGCCTGCTCTTTGCAGCTGGTTATGGAATGTTTCTACTTATTCATTTGCTTTACCTGCTTTCTTGTTTCCCTTTTAAGTAGATGTTTGGACGTGAAGCAGCAAAATTGTTGGATTATGTTGAATGCTTCCCCGACGGATTTAAGAAAGGGACTAAAATAGCCAAGGCTTGCGCCAATGTTGGGATTGAAGGGTTTCCAACTTGGGTTATTAATGGTCAGGTGAGAATCTATTGCTCTAAAAGTTTCTTTCTTCAAATCATCCTAGGCACCGTTTAGTTCGGTAGCATTTTTAAGTATTTTTTATAGTCAAAAAAGTTAATATCTCAAAGAAGTTTTTTTGGTTAGAAGTAGAAGTGAAAAATCAAAAGTTTGTTTCACATTGTAGAAGAACTAGTGTATAACCCGTGTTTGAAGGCATGGATTAAAAAATATAATTTAAAAAAATAACTTTAATATTTAGGTAATAAAATAAAAATGTCAACTTTAATATTCAACAAAAAATATATGTTGAAAATATAGTTTGAACCCATATCCTTTAATGTTCTATTGTATAAATACATATTAAACTGTTTTGTTAATTGTTAAAGAAAAAATTGATGACTATGCATAAACTATTTTGCAATTTGTTGGAAGAAAAATAATGATTATAAACTGACATATGCCAGTAGGTATTCAAAATAAAAATAAAAATGTAGATATGGTATTTTGTTCGCTAAAAAAAAAAATTAAAATAATATTGGTGATGTTATTATAAACTTTTCTATCTAATATTTTATTTTTCTATATTTTAGATCAATTTAATTTTTAGTCATTTTCAACTTATTTTTAAGTCTTGATTGATATTAACTAGAAGAATATGGGTGAATTTCAATCAAAGCACTTGTCATTTACAGAAGTAACAACTAGTTAATGTAGTACCCAATAGCGTAGGCCTCGTTTGGTAACCATTTCTATTTCAGAAATTCTTATTCCATTCCCAGATTTTTTAGATTTCTGTTTGGGAATAGCGTTTGATAATTTTTATTCCTATTCCCATTTGAGAATTGTGCCCGTTTTTTTTTCTTACGAAATGAGAAACAAAAAAAAATTGTTTCTCATTATTCCCATCTCATTTCCAAAACAACAGTTACTGTTCATTCGCCAGCTGACCACCGTCGCTGCCGCCGGCCATCTCCGGCGACCGTCGCCGGTCACCTCCGGCATCGCCGGCCGCCCACCGTCCGGCGACTTCCGACGCCGCCTGCCGGCCACCGTTAGCCGTCGCCGTCTGGCCAAAACAAAAACAAAATCTTAAAAAAATAGAAGAAAGGGTTTTAGGATAAAATCGTTATCAAATGCAATTCTGTTTCCAAAACAAAAAAAAAAAATATTATCGTTACCAAACGCGATTCTACTCCCAAGAAAGAAACAAAATTCTCATCCCATCCCATCCCACTGCTGGGATGGAAACAGAAACGGTTACCAAACGCCACCGTAGATACCACCACCAGCAATTAACAATGTATATTACAAATACAATATAATTAATACCCAATAACATAGATAGTCAACTACTAAAATAATACCACAATTAAGCATGTGTTGAACCGAAACAAAATCAAAGCGAAAAAAAGCTTACTACCTATCTAAATCTCATTACTTGAATGCTAAATTTCGGACATACAACAAAATAATCTACAATTCAAAAATCAAAACATAGTTCCATTCGGTTTCTTCATTCTTTGTTCTGCAAGCAAAAGACAAATCGGAACAAAATACATGTCCAATTAAAAAATGGGGCAGTTATCGAGCAATCCTGTTTTGCGGTGGAAACTACCGAATGTATTCAAGAGGTTTAGTTTGCACCGATCAGTTCTCCTGATAATTTGCTGACAAATTTACCCTATTAAATGAGCGGTTACATTCCATATCTTGTGATTTGACCCTATTAATGAATATGCACATTTCATACGTGTTATCACCCCCTAAAAACGCGGAACAAAATATGGTAATACTACCAACGAAACTAAAAACGAAACCTAAAATTTCTTCCAATTGTGATTGTTGTTTAATAATTTGTTTTTTACACCACAATAATCTATAAATCAGAATCTTCAAAATGAAATATTAATTTTTTATTTTTTATTTTTAGTTCAAAATTAAAATGCATGTGAATGTTATATATAATATTAACTGTAACGTTAATGTTATATATAACATCATTATAATTTATGTGGCTCGTGAGTATTGAATATAACATCTAAAGTGATAGAAATAACATCAATTAATATTGATAATAGACAAATAATCTGAACGTGTTGAATGTAATATGACTAAATGATAAAAGGTGGGTTATATGTTGAATGTAACACTCAACTGTATTTCAATAAATGTATAAAACCGTGTGAATTGTAATACGAATGTGAAAACTGAAAATTATGGAAGTACCATGTTAAATGTAACATGAATGTGAAAATTAAAAATTATGGAAGTACCATGTTAAATGTAACATGAATGTACAAATTTGAAATTAATGAAAGAAATAGTGAATGTAATATCATTTTGAAGATCTTATTCAAACGAATCTGAATATATAATTAGATTGTGAAAAAAATGTGTACAATAATAATTATTTTGATTTTAATAAAATAGTTGTGTGAAATTTAAATATGGAAATTTCAATCCTACAAATTATGCAAGGGCAAATTAGGCTACCAATTTCCGCATTTTTTGAAATTGAGACTAAATGAAGTGAACTTTTTGGACAACGGGATCGTTTGGTTCAAAATTAAACTCTTGAAATCAATTGATAATTAATTCTTAATTTAGGTCCACTTGTTAATTTTCCCTCTAAAAAAATAAACAAATCTGAATTGGGTATTGATTAAGGAAGGGTATTGCTCATCTTTCGTAGTGTTACTCAACATACAAACACCACCACCACTTGTTATTACATAATAAGATTTTAGTCTTATCAAAGACACAGTCTTTGATGGTAGAGAGAATTAGGGTCCTACTTGCTGGATATCTTTGAAAAAAAAAAAAAAAGTTTGTTTGTTTGTTTGTGTTTTTTTTTTTTTTAAGAGAAAATACATAAATTCGTGTTTTTATTTTTTATTTTAAAATTTTTAAAGTAGCTTTTTCCAAACGCCATGTCTTCTTTCATATATTTTCTTTTCTTTTTTTTGAAAAAGAAAAAATTAAAGAAAACTTTATCAGTCAGTGCCTTAAACTAATTATTTACAGTGGTTCAACTCATTTAGATTTGGTTAGAAATTATACCCATAATTCAACACTTAGTACATACATGCTTGGCTCTCTGTTTCCAGTCCTCCAAAACCATAATCTAGACGGGTCCCAAGCAGGGGTTTGATACTTCGGTATTTCATATTATCAAAATGCCTTTTTTTTTTTTTTTTGGTCTCCCTCTGTTGCAGGTTTTGAGTGGGGAACAAGACCTGTCGGAGCTAGCTAAGGTGTCTGGATTTGAACTTGAAGAATTGACTCTTGCCAATTAGGGCATCATCTTGAGATTAGTATGAATATATATGTACAGAGTTACCAAATGATACTTTTTCGCGATTCGTAAGTTCTTACATACGTCATTACGAACTTAAAGGTTCAAAATACAATTTAACCTGAAATGAAAAAAAGAAAAAATGGTTGAAAATATTGTCCCAACTCCTCCGTTGATCGTCTCGCCAATGACCAAACCAACAATCTCATACCGTCGATCTGTAATTTTTCAATATTATACTCGGCTGCTGATATGCCCCAAAAAATTCAAAACTTTGTGTTCTTTCTCAACAAAAAGAACATGTCGTTTTGGATTTTTCGAGGTACGTCAACCTAAGAAAAGTAAGGTGTTTGTTTTATATCATCCTCCCATGTACAATTTTCAATTATTTTGTGGTATTGATAGGTTTCCGAGTGGATATCATCTTAATGTTATTCTAATCAACATTAGTAATTTGTCACGAACTGGAGAATTAATAAATATTCTCATGACTAATTACTCTACTCCTTGCTTTTGGCTTTCAAATTCTATGAACTAGATTTAGGCCTGCACCATGCAAAAGTTTAGAAAAAAAAAAAAAATTATATTAATAAGTTTTCAATATTGAAACATGCAACATTTGCGTATCATATTGCTACTTTGGTAGCAATAGCATAAATTTCAAGATTTGAAATTGAAATCGTAAATGAATTTATGTGCAATTTATTTTGATTTCTTCATGCATTACTTTGGATTCTTACTCTCTATTTCAATAGACAAATTTAAGTTCTTAAAAAGAGAGAAGGTTTCAACATCGGCAACGTCGGAGAAGGTGTGGTGGTGGTGATAATGGTAAATTTGCAGGTGGGTTTAAGAGAGAGAAAAGATAGATAGAAATAAAAGAAAAAAAAAAAAAAAAAAATTGACAATCTTAAAATGATAATTCCCTTAATTTTATTGTTTTTGTGTTTTTTTTTTTTTTAAAAAAAAGTTAAAGGTAAAAAATAATTGACCAATTTATTGTGCTCTTCGTCTCATCATTTGTAATTTTCCAACTAATATATATATATATATATATATATATATATATATATATATATATATATGCTCTTCTATAATTATGCCGTTCTATTACTAATTCCATTAATTTGGATAAATTGATGGTAAGTGAATGGTACATATGCATATAAAAAAAGGTAAATTGCATATGTAATTTTAGGGAGGAATAAGTAATTTAACCTTATAATTACATGATTTTTTCCCCATCTTCAACTTCAACCTCATATAACCGGTTTCATCGATGCCGTCGCCACTTTCATCTCGATTTTTGTATTGTTTGATTTTCTTATGAATCAATTATTGTAACCTCATTTAATTCTTTTGAAACGAAACACAACTTTGACGAAAACAAAATTTGAGAATAATTCTTTTATGTACCACGAAATTTGTTCCTAAAATGGAGGACCAAAATTGAAATATGTTTATTTCTTAAACATGATGAGGTGTTCATTTAAAAATTTAATTATGTGGCTCTAAGTCCATGATACCAAATGCTACCTAAACAAATGAGGTGATGTCAAATTTAGACCGAATTAGAAGCAATCATATATATGTAATTTTAGAACTAAAAAGATTTTGAAGCCGCCAAGATTGACAACCAGATTTAGGTAGAGTAATTT
Organism: Eucommia ulmoides; assembly: GCA_016647705.1. Lineage (NCBI taxonomy): Eukaryota > Viridiplantae > Streptophyta > Magnoliopsida > Garryales > Eucommiaceae > Eucommia > Eucommia ulmoides. The sequence continues at coordinate 26,479,594 of CM028325.1, read as the reverse complement.
TAAGATCTGATGAGTTTTGTTGGAATGGGAGTAGTTGTGGAAAAACAGAAAGTGGAAAACTTGTGAAAAATGGAGGGGCGATTAGAAAGAAAATGTGTTTTGTGAGAGTTTATTAAATGTTAATGTAACTTATAATGGCATGTGCAACTCACATGCCATTATTTTCATCCGAACTTTTTATTTATGGGCTAAAAGTTCAAGAACCAAATTGATGCAACCTTAAATTTGAGGGCCAAAAATGTAGTTTTCGCTTAAAAAGGATAAAGGGCCAAGTCTGAACTCTCGTCTCAAACGACGTTAACTCTAATAAAAGCGGCGGCGACGGCGACGGTGGCTCAATTGTCTGAACTCAAACTAACAGATTAACCCTGAAGATGAGATCGGACGGCGGCTGCTCAAGGTGAAACATCGTCGCACCTCCAGCCTCCCCCCTCTGGCACCGAGGAAGTGACGAAGACGACACACCGAAGAGGGAGTGATTCAGTGGTGAATCATCCCCTGATTCTCCGATCCTGCCCATCTTGGCGGATCCTGCAACTAAGAGCACAAGACCTGATGCTGAAGATGGCAGCAATAAATTTTCGCCTGCTGCTTCTGTTCTCAGCAGTTCTTCGTCTCTTTCTAATCATCTATGGAGAATGGCAAGATACTCATATGGAGGTTAGATACACAGATGTCGATTACCTCGTCTTTTCCGATGCCGCTTCTTTAATGGCCTCCGGGAAATCCCCATACAAAAGATCCACATACCGGTATTCACCTCTGATTGCCTTTCTTCTAATGCCAAATTCAATCATCCATCGATCGTGGGGGAAATTTCTCTTCTCTGCTTCCGGTCAGTTGTATCTCTAATTTGATTAATTTCTCTCCATAAATTCTTCCGTTTACCGTGCAATTAGTAAATTGTATCATGTTTCACGGCAGATGTACTTGTGGGTATTCTTATTCGCACCATTTTGAAGCTAAGAGGGGTGCCTGAGAATTTATGCACCTATTCTGTAATGGTGTGGCTTTTCAATCCATTCACATTCACCATTGGAACCCGTGGAAATTGTGAGCCCATCGTTTGCGCCATTGTTCTCTGGATCATCATCTGTCTCATGAAAGGTACAAGTTCTTCCATGTATATCATCATCCCTGTGACAATAGGTAGATTGGCCTTTAGCAACTTTGTGCAATCCTTATGCCATCCCATTCATTTTTTTTGCTATTCTGAAGCCAAAATTCACTCCTTTAACGTCTCTCCCGGTTTGGCTCAGATGCCTTGCACGTGCCAAATATGGCACAGGCAGAACAAGAGCCGAAATATTAGATTAGTGGGTGGATAGGTTGATTATGGTTATGGCACACCAATTTGTCACAACGGTTGGAGTACCCATCCAAATAGCAGTGTGTCATACTACTATTGGTTTGCCATATTAAGCAAATGGCACACAGAAAATGGCATAACCCTTGGAGGAGTTACTCACTTTCTTCTTCATAAATCTTGGTATTTTACAGATAATATATTACAAGCTGCATTGTGGTATGGGCTTGTTGTCCACATGAGGATATACCCTATAATCTATGCTCTTCCTGTCATCTTACTACTCGATCCCCTCCATTACCAATCTAATCACGAGCCTTCCCTCACACCGTGGAGTTCTACCAAAATCAAGTCTAGCGGAACACTTTTGGGTCGAAATCATATATGGGTTTTCTTGAGAAGCATGTTCACGCGAAGGAGAATCGTGTTTGGGCTTGTTTCTGGGTCGGTTTTCTTTTTCTTCACGGGTTTTTTCTTCTATTTGTATGGATGGGAGTTCTTGCACGAGGCGTTGCTATATCATTTGACTCGAACGGACCCAAGACACAATTTTTCAATATATTTTTACCACATTTATCTCCACTATGAGCGCGAATTTTCAATTTTGGAGAAGCTCATCTCGTTTCTGCCTCAAGTTTTAGTGCAGCTGGTTCTCGTTTTTTGCTTCGCGCAGGATCTTCCATTCTGTTTCTTTGTGCAAACGGTGGCGTTTGTTGCCTTCAATAAGGTTCGTGAATTTGAATTTATATATAAGCTTGCACTTGTGTAGTGTTTCAGTTCCGAGTTTTCTGGGAACAGAATTACAAGTATTGGAATGGAAAGGTGGTGTTTGTTTAGTGTTTCCATTCCGAAAGTTTGTATTTCTGTTTTCTGCAAATAAATGTTCTGTTCTCAGATTTATTAATTTATTCCCTAAAAAATTGTTTTTCCCAGAAAACCAGGAAACAAAAGCAAAAATAAGAGAACAATTTTTGTAATATTCCCAGAAATTTGTCCTAAAAATTTGTGTGCAGAACTAAAAACATATATTTTGATCCCAGATTATTTCTGTTCCTATTTTTCTGTAAACAGAAATCTGGGAACAAAAACAATAAACAAACAGGTCCCAGGGTTGCCCTTTTTAGTGTTTTGGTTCCTAAATTTATGTTTCTGGATCTCGGAACAGAAACAGAAATCCAGGAATAAAGCTGTTCTGGCCTCAAAATTTCATTTTATAAAATCCGGGAACAAAGCAAACAAATTATCTATTCCCATATTTCTGCTTTTATCCCGGAACAGAAATGTGGGAACAGAAACACTGAACAAACAGCGCTTCATGTTGATTTCCTCCCTCAACGATTCATCCAGTGCATTCTTTTACTCAATTCAACAGGTGATAACTGCACAATACTTTGTTTGGTTCTTCTGCCTATTGCCATTGATACTGCCATGGAGCAATATGAAGCTCAAGTGGACAGGAGCAGCCTCCATTTTCTTGTGGATTGGAGCTCAAATGCATTGGCTAATGTGGGGTTATCTTCTTGAATTCAAAGGTAAAAACGTTTTCCTTCAGCTCTGGATTGCCAGTTTGCTGTTCTTGGCGGCCAATACATATGTTCTCATCCGTATTGTCCTCGATCACTCGTTCTCTCCAGTATTTAGTAAACGGTTAGAGCCTTCAAATTCTGAGAAAATAACGAAACACGAATAAAGATTTGGACTCTTGAGATTTCGGAAAAAAAATAATAATAATTTTGATTATTGTAATTGTTGTTTTTAGTTTGGATTTTGACCCATTTTCCGAGGCATTTTTGTCAATTTCTTAATTGTGAATTGATATTATTTTAGTTTTTATTGTAGAATTTTGAAACGCTCAAATCAGATAAAGTAACTATCTTATGACCAGTTTAAAAGGCTCTCTTGAGTAAATCATCTTGGGGAGTGTTTTTGGTTTTCTTCTCTATTGGGGTGGAAATTCTGTTACTGTTCTGAAGTATTTGGAGAATAGAAACGTATTTGGTAACGGTCATTGTCTTGCAATTGTTTCTTTTAATTTATAAGAATAGAAACAAGAAATATACGTTCGGTTGTAACATTTGATATTTTTTTCTCTTTAAATGTATAGTGGCTAGCGTGATAGTAGCTGACAAGATGATAGTAGAAATAATTTTTGTGAGATTGAATCTAAATCAACATTTTTTCGTTTTTGGAATTCAAAAAATGTTTCCAAATTATTTTTGTATTTAAATCTCAAAATTTTGAGAAGAGAACAAGAGAAGTAAACCAAAATCGGACGGAATAACAATTGTAAATTTTGAATATTTAGGTCGAATTTCATATAGACAATAATTAACATAATATGCAGTTCAATCAATGTAAACAATCAAGTTTATAGAACACCAAAATCTAAAAAATCCCCAAACCAATGACTCAATGACACAAAAATTGGACTAAAGAGTTGTAGGGCTTTACCCTGGTTAGAGGGAGCCCTTCCAGAAATTCTCGATGGCCAAGGTTTGAACCAAGGCCAAAGAGGGGGTTTGGAAATAGTTTTCAACCAGCAATTGACGCGCCTCGGTTATTACCTCACTAGCTGCGTCATTGCCCCAAGCGCAAAGATGCTTCCTCGTCGTTCCTTGCGTTTGATTTTATAGGATACTCGTCTTCCTTCACTTTTCAAATGCTGCCGATGTGGGATAAATGGACACTACTTACCTCCTATTGCCTTGCAGCACTACCCAATATTGAATTACTAAAATAAAATCATTTTATTAAATAAAATTATTTTCTATTATTAAACACTAAACTATATTAATTAATAAATTAAAAAATAGTATCATTTGCGTCACTTGTATAATCTTTCAAGTAAGAATAGAACTTTGACATTCTTCATAAATCGATATACAAAACAAAACTGAACGGATATAGGAACTATAGACATTTTTCAACCATTGGATGTATCAAAAGACAAAAGAACAATTCAAATCAAATAAAATTATAACATAAATATAAAATATGTATTTATATTTAACCTTGTATTCTTTATTCAAACAATTTTATTTTCTACCCAACTATGTGATTTATTTATTCAAATTTGAGGATGGCTAGAGGAAAAAAAAACAATTAAAAGACTATAATACCCCTTAAAAATTGCATGTGCAGTGGTACATGACGGTCTTTTTGTTAGTTTGGATGAAAAAATTAACAGAATGATCATTTAAAACTGATTACATATTTAGAGGGTTTAAATTAAAATGAAAATTTATTGGATTATATACAAACGTGTCTATGGTTAAAGAGTTTAAAAAGGTAATGCGCGCTAAAAATAATTTCTTATGGAAATTTTTGAACATTTTTTTTAGTTTTCTTTTTTAAAAGATAATATTATATATTCGAAAAATGTGAAATGGATTGTAAAAAATTCACTTTGAAAAATGTATTAGTTGATTTTAGTAATTTGATTTTAAATACAGGTGGCTCTTATAATAATTTAATTGTAAATAAAATATAGGGATAATTGGTGATTAATCTTATTTTTAGAGTCTAATCCGTAATTAGTCTTTTCTTATTATTAGGTTTAGAATTAGTCTCTTAAGTTAAATTTCGCTTTAGTTTTAGTCCTGGATTGCAGCAATTGTAGGGGCATTGCAGGGAGAACTTGATGAGTAAATTCGGTTTTATAGTAAACTAGCAGATAACCCGTGCCTGAAGGCACGGACTAAAAAATGATACCTTAATTTAAAAAAAAAAAAAAAAAAAAAAAAAAAAAAGAACTTTAAGTTAAAATTGAAATAACTTTAAAAACATATTTTAAAGTGAAAAAAAAATTGTATAAAGAAAAAAATCTTAAAGAAGAACAAAACGCTAAAATTTAGAATTGGAATTGTGAAATAAATGAACCATTAAACTGTTCTAATGAACTAAAATTAGGCAGAAATTAATAACACATGTTCAAATTTTAAAAAATTATAAGACTCATTATTTATACAACAGTTTCAAAGTCTGACTCTTGTTTTCAAATGAAAAGAACAATAACTAATAACAATCAATAAAAGTTAACCAACAATTAAAAAAGAAAAAAGGACAAAACATCACTTGTTTCCTAAGTTTTCAACTCTCGTTTTTCAAGTGAACACAAAAATAACCAACATTTGATTAAAAAAAAACATAACTTGCTCTATTTATAAAACATTCACAAATACTCCCGTTTTCAGACCAACACAACAATAACTAATAATATAAAATTAACTATTTTTTTGAAGTAAAACAACCATTTGTTTATACAACATTCCAATTCAATTGCAACAATTGAACACCTATTGCAAATAAAAATATAATGCAAATAGAATTACACCAATTGAACCTGAGCAATTCTCGCAAGAAATAAATAGACTCTGGCATGATATATAATTTGTTCTCAGAAGTGTTTACACAAAATAAACTAAAACTAAAAAATCACATCCATTACCATTAGACGAAGAGAAATGCAGTGACAAAATCACCATGTTTTATGTCTCCTATGGGAGTGTACATAATCAAAATCAAGCAAGAAAAATCATAAAGATGTCAAGAAATGGAAGAAATTGATTTACTCAAACATGGTGTCTCAATTTTTCACATGAGCAAATACCAAAAGTGAAAAAATAAAAATAAATATTGAAACATAAGACAATGAATCCAGAAAAATTAACATTCTAAACTATAACACAATGAATTTAAACAATTTTAACTATATGTTCTCAAATATTTCAAAACAAATATATGTTCTCAAATATTTTCCCTAAATTAAAATAAGTACCAACAAATAAATGTTCTGTAGAGAAGTCAGATTGAGAAGTAGGAAGTGAAAAATCGCAGAATTTTATGTAGAAAATTCACGAATTGTGTTTCTATTTTTAATTTTCTTGTGTAGTTCGAGTAAAATATAATTTAAAATTTTAACTAATTTAAAACAACTGTGTTTCTTTGTTCAAACAAACAATAAATTTGATTAAATCATAGGTAAATCGAAAAAAATATAAAATTAATTCATAAAAAATAAGTTAACTCAAAAAATAGAATAATTTAGACAATCAAACGGGCCCTAAATAGTTAAACTTGGTAAAAAATGTCAACTAAAACTCTAGACATGATGTTTATATCCAAAACCACGACATGCAAAGATGATGGACATGATGCTTAAAACCTTAAACAGGATGTTTAAAACCCTTGATTTATGATATATTATTGTAGTAGTAGCATTACTTTTGAGAAGTCAACAAAAATGTCTTCCCAAAGCAGATTCATGGCCATATCAGACAAAACCATTCTGCCAAACCATACTACAAAACGGAAACCATCATCAGATATATAAACACCTCTAGAGTCTAAGCACTCCGCTATAAGTGGAAGCCTTTTCCCAATGCAATCACGTAGATCAGTTTGAACAGATACCTACAAAAAAATAATATGACGCACATGTAGTAGCCTAATAGATTGAAAAGTGGCTTAAGGTTGCATTTGGTAGAATGGAATACAGGCCTTGCCTTTATTTATAATCCCAATTCCATGCAACCAAACATCACCTAAGAATAATGTTGCAGAAAATCAGAGAAATTCAATAACCTTTCTAAGATACTCATCAACTTGAATCAAGTCAAGATATAGAAGTTTTAACAAATTTTTAAACAAATGTAAGATATTCAATTACCTGCACAACGTTCATCAATCTGAACATCAGCAAACCCACCACGAAGAGGTAATGACTTATATAACGTTTGACGCACCCCGTTTTCCCGAAAGGAAAAAAAATATTAAATAATAAATAAGCTTAAGGAGATAAGGATTTTTAAAGCGACGATTTTTCTCAAAAAAATATACTTAAAGCGCTTTTTAAAAAATTTTGCCACCTTGTATTAGATTTAAATGATGTGCTAGATCACTGATTTTTTAGAAAAAATAATTTAAAAGGCCTAACTCCAAAAACACGGTCAAACCAAATATTCATTTAAAAGCTCGGGGGTCGGTTATGCTCGGGGAATGTATTAGGCACCCCAAGACGCTAGTCTGAAAACGGTACCTTATATCCAATTAAGTCTAATTAGTTTAGTCCGAGTGTTTTATTTTATTTTGAAATCATTCCCTTCTTATAAAATCTTTTTGGTATTTTTCATAAATAAGGCGAGACAAGTTTTTTTGGATTTTTGGGAATATTCCCCCGGTATAACCTCTTATCAAATATTAAGGATTTGACAAGGATGGTTCCCGAGGGGGGAGATTTTATGTATGTTTCCGAGGGACTTCTTTAATTTAAATAGGCAAACTAAAAATGGATAAATGAGATTTGAAAATATGAATGCAAAACTACATCTAAATGATTTTTATTTTTTTTAAGTGACTAAATAAAAAAAATAAATGATTTAATTTAATGAATGAAAAATGTAAGTGGTGAAAGTGCACTAAACATGCCGTCTAAATAGTGTAACGAGTAAATATGCTAGATGGATGTAAAAAAAAATTATTTTAAGTTTGCCTGATTAATTTAAAGAAGTCTCGATTTGAAATTCCCTCAAATTCTATGGATATGAGAATTAAGGAAAGTTTCACGGAAACAATTTAGGTGAAATTAATCTTTCCGAAACTTAAATGAAATCCCACGAAAAAATTTCAAGTGAAGAGATTTCTTAAAACCGTTCGTTTCTAAATTCCACTTGGGTCGGGGAATGAAAACGAGGCCACAGAAAACTCTCTCACGATTTATCGGATCATCGGATTTAACTTAAGGTTCGTAAGGATTAATTTCTACCAATAAAAGATTTTTTTATTTTTATTTATTCTTTTCTGATTTTCTATTTTATTTTATTTTTTTAATTTCTTAGGGTTTTGATAAGAAGAATAAAATAAACAAAAATTTTAAAAAAATACAAGAAAATAAAAAAATCAAATGCAACAACATAAATAATAAAACATCATTCATCTCACGCTCGGGGTTAAGGGAAAACCGTCCCGGCGTTTTCATCGGATTATCGGACGACTTTTTGTTTTTATTTTTTTAATTTTTATTTGTAAACGAAACAAAAAATATAGAAACAAAATAAATAAAAAACAACGGGTGTGCTCGTCTAAACGCTTAAAGGTTCAGATTAAGAATGGAGAATCTCATTCTGACGTTTTTCATCGAGTCATTGGAAGACAATAAATAAATAAAATTTGCAAGAATTTAAACTATCGAGATATTTAAATAAATTGAAAAAAATAAAAAAAAACATACCTGTTCTAGGCCAAGAATCTTGACGCTCGGGCTTTTTTCTCAAGCGGACAGCTTCCCGAAAAGATTTTCAGAATCACTCTTCTAAAGGGGGTAACTCCTCTCAATTTTTGAACGAATAAAGTGGGAGGAGGAAGGTCTTATTTATAGGAGAAAATTGGGCATGAAAAATACTTTAGGAAACCCTAAAACTAGGTATGACCGCCAAAACCTAGTCCAAGTTGGATTGGGAAAGAGTAAAATAGGCAGAAAAGGGCAAAATTAGTCCTAGGGTTTCAAGCGCTTAGGAGAAACGCGCCTGCCCATCGCCTTTAGTTGTCGGCGACACGTGTCAGAAGAAGAGAGGCCACTTTTTTTTTTTTTTTTTTTTGTGGTTCAGCTGACAAAGAGGGCCCCGCCACCCTCTCTTTTCCTCTCTCTCTTCTCTCTCTCTCTCTATCTCTCTCTCTTTTCTTCTCTCTTTCTCTCTTTTTAGCGTGTACAAATGGTAGGCAGTGGGCAGGCAGCCCCACTGCTGCCTTTCTCTCTCTCCTTACACTCTCTCTCTCTCTCTCTGGCGCTGTGTAAACAGTGGGCGGGCGGGCCCACTGCCGCCTCTCTCTCTCTTCTTTCTCTCTTTCTCATTGATCTCTTCCTCTCTTCTCTCTCTCTCTCTCAGTTTGGACCCCAAAGAGCCCCACTCGCTTTTCTTAAATTTCAATGAACTCCCTCATTTTTTACTTCTTTTAATTTCACCCATTTTTTTTCCCCATTTTACACCATTTTTTATTTCATTTTTCTTTTCTCTCTTTTTTTTTTTTTGCGGGACGGTCAAAATGTCGTGTTTACAGCTGCCCCTTTTTGTCATGCGAGTTCCACTTGCTTGACAAAGATAAAAGACCACATCATTTTGATTGTCTTATTTTTTCAAAAAAAATGAATTTTTGGCAATAGAACAAGTAACATAACTCATGACGATACTCATGACGAACAAGTATCCATTTAGAAGATCATTTAGAGTGATAAAATAAAAGAGAGACTCATGACGAACAGACTTCCATTTAGAGGATCGTTTAGAGTGATAAAAGAATGACTCATGACGATACTCATGGCGAACAATTGCCCGTCTAGAGGATCGTTTAGAGTAATAAAGAATGACTCATGATGAACAATTATCCGTTTAGTGGATCGTTTAGAGTGATGAAATAAAAAGAGAGAGACTCATGACGATACTCATGACGAACAATTGTCCGCTTAGAGAATCGTTTAAAGTAATGAAAAAAGAACTCATGACGATACTCATAACAAACAATTGTCTGTTTAGAGGATCGTTTAGAGTAAATAAAGAATGACTCATGACGATACTCATGACGAACAGTTGTCCGTTTAGAAGACCGTTTAGAGTAATTGAAAAAAGAGACTCATGACGAATAATTGTTCGTTTAGAGGATTATTTAGAGTAGTGAAAAGAAAGGACTCATGATGATACTCATGACGAATAAGTGTCCGTTTAGAGGATCGTTTAGAGTAATCTAAAAATAATTTAATCCCCAAACCACTTGGCTAGGGACAAAAGAAAGTCTAAAGATATAAAATATGCCCCAGCTTGTGGTTGGGCAAAAATGAGAGAGCAAAGATATAAAATGTGCCCCAGCCTTTGGCTAGGGCTGCTCTCGGATGACCGAACCTTTACAGGTTACCTACGTACCTTAGCATTACACCGAGGATCAGGTTTAGCGTAGTTCACTTGACACCCCTTTCAGGGCAAAACGCATACCTGAATGCTCATTTAGAGCTTCTGAGTTTTCAGCAATAAGAGTCTCCAACTCGAGTCGGAAGGTAAGAAGTCCTAGTGATAGGGAAATTTATACTTCTAGTCCCTTTGAGATCCCTGTAACTGGACAAACATAAAAAATTAGTTTGAAAAACTTGTTACTTTTGACGACTGGCAATTTTGTTCCCCTCTTTCGGCCGTAATCGCTTCGACTGATGGTGCTTGGATCGGAGCGATATCGAGATATTCTTCCATTTGATTTTAGAAGCTTTTCTTTCCAACTCAGGGTCCGACATGCCTCAGGGTGATTCAATGAGACATTTTTTTTTTTTTTTTTTTTTTTTACTTCTGATATTTCACTTTTCAACTCATGGGAGGGTCCAACATATTTTATCAAAGTCTCTTTAGCTTGCTCGACTGGATTCTTGTCTTTTCAAATTTATAGGTGATTGGATGCTTGGGGCTTTAATACTCCTACTTGCTCTGTGTTTTCTCAAGTCCTGCAAAACTGATTTAGTCCAAAAAAATGGGCAAATGTCGAAAATTACTAAAACGAGTACCTTCAATTCCTGATATGATTTTCTGTGAGATCTTGAGTCGGATTACAGCGGAATACGGTTACAATACATTTCCAAACCACGACCAATGTTTCTTTTCATAAATTCTGATTCCATTCAAATCCATCAAGTTCTGATCTCGAAAAACGTTATTTGCCCACTAATTTGGACCGAGGCAAAAAACTTGAACAAATCAATCTATTTTATTTCTTTTCTCTTCAAATCTCTTCCACATTTGCAACAGCGTTTCTTGCTCGGTTACCCCACTTTTTATTTTTTTATTTTTTAAATAAATGAACGAACTTACAGTAGTTTGTGAGCAGCCGAGCTTAAAAATGAATTGGATTTTCTTTGCAAATTGAGATCTTCTTGCAATATTTGAGCTTCTATATTGGGATCATTGACTTGGAATGATTGTGTTCCCTTTTCGCCATTGGGTCTGACAACAGGCAAACCAGGATATTTACACCCGATTTTATCAAATCATTGAAGGACCACCGGAGATGGTTTGATCAGCTTGTAGCAACATATCAAAGTATCGCTAGGGCAATGAAAGCCAATCTTGATTTTCTAATCCTTCGGTACTCTGGAATTGCTCTAGGATTATGGGTCTTTTGGATCTCACCATCATTTGGATAAATATAGTCTTCCTTTGTTTCTAGTCCCATTGGATCGTGGTCTAGCTCTGTATTGAAATCATATACTCGCATCCTCACCCAGTCACATCACATACAATATATGCAGGCAATTGTAGATACCTGAAGTAGTAAAATTCAAACATTAGACCATAGTTTTGGATAAACAATATTGCATTATTAAAATTTAAAAAGCCGTTACAGAGCAAATTCTTTTCCATCCAAAAGACCAACGGGATGGAGAGGTGAGTACATGAAAATGTCCCAATTTTATCAAAACTTCTAGCAAATTGAAAGTAAACAAGAAAATCCAATTTTGCAGCCTTTAGATTTTTCAAATCGAGCCTCAGGCATATGACTTGCTCCCATCTCCACTAACGTTTTGGTAAAGATTGACTTCACCATTCTCTGGAGGTTCATGCTCAGGTAGTGCATTATACTAACAGTTTGGCGCACCGGTCTCAAGCTTTTTAGGAAGCATGATGGCTCTCGTCCGTATGAACTCTCGGATCTTATCCTTTAGCTGAAAGCACTGCTTGGTCGCATGTCCTCTTGTTCCTGAGTGGTATTCACAGAAAGCATTTGAAGAAACAGCTTTACTCCCGGGCTTAGGCTTGTAGGATGGAAGGAGTGTCAGCATCCCTTGCTTTAAACAATTTCGATACAGCTCGGTGATTGAGACGAAAGGTCTAGCAGTTCTTTATCATCGTTTTGGAAGTTTTCCCCATTAGTATAAGGTAGATAACCTTGATGGTATTGGGTTCTTGACTTTTGGGTGTGGTTAGGAATTTAAGGCGGGGTGTTCGAGTTTGGCTGATATGTATGGTAAGAAGGTGTTTGATAGGCTTGGGGATAATACTGGGGAGTATGGTTTTGGTAAGGGGGAGGTACGTTTTGGTAGTAACGGGGACGATTTTGGGAATATGGTTGGTTCCAAGGATAATGTTGGTTTTGGCGATTTTGAGGAAGGTAGTTGTGATATTAGTTATTTTGGTTCGGGTAGTTTTTGGGATGGGAAGCTTGGGGGTAGTTCTGGTGATGGGTTTGCTGGGAGGGAAACGACAACGGCTACCTCATCTTCTCTTTTCTTTGGTGGGGCTGACCTCTTTGTGGGATCAGGCAAGGTCCTTTCAATCTTTCCGCTTCTGATTCCTTCTTTTATCACCTCGACTTATTTGATCGCATCGCCGAAGGAAGTCACTGTTATACTCGATAGATCTCGATAGAACGACAACGTCTGGATTAACTTGAATATCTCCAACTAAGCCTCCTCGCTCAACCTAAGGACAACTTTGGCAGCTTCTTCCCTCTAGCGGGCAGTATACCTTCGGAAGCTTTCATCTTTTCTCTTCAGTATCTAGTAAAGGGCATTACGGTCTGGCATGACATCTTTATTGTACACATATTGTTCACAGAAGGCCTCTACTAGATCCTCGAACGTCTTAATCTGCGCCAAGTCTAAGGTCATGTACCAGTTGAGAGTTGATCCTTTCAACGATCGTCAGAACATCTTCAGGCAAAGGTCTTCGTTCCGAGCATGAACTCCCAACTCCTCCTTGTAGATATTGACATGCTATTCTAGGGGGCCAGTACCGTCATACTTTGTGAACTTCGGAACTACGAAGTTTTTCAGATACACCACCCGGAGTGGTACTGACAGCTCTTTGTACGCCGTTTTTCTAGATGGCTTCTCCTTTTTTAGTTCTTCTATGGTTTTCTCCAATTCTTCCATTTTTAGAATCTAGGATGGAGGAGGTCCATTTTCGTTTTTGTTTGTGGTTTCAATGGCCGGGGCCGATCGATTAGCATTCGGATCATTCGATAGAGCAACGACCCTCTCCGGGTAGATGAAGATCTGGGCTGCGAGAGAGGTCGAACCTTCAGGTGGAGCTTGACAAATATGCCCCTGACTTGGGTATACTGGTGTTCCATAGGCGAACGGATGAGGGCCCATTTGGGGTCCATAGTAGACTGATCCCGCGAAGTTCCGGCCGGTATGGTTAGGATTCGGCACGGAGTTCTCCATCTCGGCACTTGGAGGGTTTCTATTTGGTGATTCAGTTATGGGAGTTCCACTAGACGGGGGAACAGGCGTCTCTTGAGGCCAGCTAAGTTCGTTGATCATTTCCCTCAGCATGTCAATGGTTTCCTACATACGAGCTATCTGGGCCGCACGGGGAGATTCAGGATTGCTTTCTGATGTCATCCTGGAGTAAGTCTAGGCTCGACTGCGAGTAAAGACCGGACTTCGAATGGGGAGAACCGAAATTGGTTTTCTGGAACCAATTTTCCTGTCTCGTCCTGTTCTATTCTGTTCTACAACAAACCTATTTATTAGTCCGTGTGGGTCTTAGGTAGCCTTAAAATCCATTCGAGTTCGATGTTTTCAATTTCGATAATGACCGATCAAAACATATAAATATTTGTGAAAATTCTTTCATTACTTAGTCGGTATTAGAAATTTTGAACTTGTTTAGTTTTTAAGGCTTCCTAAGACATCATCAACCTATCAAGTATAAAACTCCCCCGTCTTGTATCATAGAATCCCAAGGGGATAATATGGATACAAGACGACTGTATTGGTGTCGGTGGGTTTATAACAATATAAGAGCCCGTGAGAGAAGAAACAAAAGAAAAGAAATAATCATCACAACTTATTTACAAAAAATAGAGAGAAAATATAACAAAATAAAATATAACATTCAGACATGGAATAGTTGGACTTATTTGGACATAATAGGTTCGACCCTCTAATTATCCCCAGTGGAGTTTCCAGCTGACGCGCCTCGTTTTTTCGAAAGAAAAAAAATATTAAATAATAAATAAGCTTAAGGAGAGAGGAGTTTTTAAAGCGCCAGTTTTTCTCAAAAAAATATACTTAGGCCGCTTTTTAAAAAATAAAGAGTCGCCACCTAGTATTAGGTTTAAATGGTGTGCTAGGTCACCGAATTTTTAGAAAAAAAATAAATTAAAAGGCCTAAGTAAAAAATTGACTCCAAAAACATGGTCAAATCAAAGATTCATTTATAGGCTCGGAGGTCGGTTACGCTCATGGAAGGTGTTAGGCACCCCAAGACGCTTGTCCAAAAACGGTACCTTATATCCAATTAAGTCCAGTTAGTTTAGTTCGAGTATTTTATTTTATTTTGAAATCATTCATTTCTTATAAAATCTTTTTGGTATTTTTCATAAATAAGGTGAGACAAGTTTTTTTGGATTTTTGGGAATGTTCCCCCGGTATAACCTCTTATCGAATATTAAAGATTCGACAAAGATGGTCCCCGGGGGCCGGGGGAGGGGGGGTTATGTATGTTTCCGAGGGACTTCTTTAATTTCAATAGGCAAACTAAAAATAGATAAATTAGATTTGAAAATATGAATGCAAAACTATATCTAAATGATTTTTTTTTTTAAGTGACTAAATAAAAAAATAAATGATTTAATTTAATGAATGAAAAGTGTAAGTGGTGAAAGTATACTAAACATGTCGTCTAAATAGTGCAACAAGTAAATATACTAGATGGATGTAAAAAAAAATTATTTTAAGTTTACCCGATTAATTTAAAGAAGTCTCGATTTGAAATTCCCTTAAATTCTATGGATATGAGAATTAAGGGAGGTTTCGCGGAAACAATTTAGGTGAAATTAATTTTTCTGAAACTTAAACGAAATCCCATGAAAAATTTATCGAGGGAAGAGATTTCTTAAAACCGTTCGTTTCTAAATTCCACTCGGGTCGGGGAATGAAAACGAGGCCACGGAAAACTCTCCCACGATTTATCGGATCGTTGGATTTAACTTAAAGTTCGTAAGGATTAATTTCTACCAATAAAATATTTTTTATTTTTATTTATTCTTTTTTGATTTTTTTCTTTTTTTTTTTTTTTTTTTTTTTTTTTTTTTTTTTTTTTTTCTTAGGGTTTTGATAAGAAGAATAAAAAAAAATGCAAGAAAATAAAAAAATCAAATGCAATAACATAAATAATAAAACATCCTTCACCTTACGCTCGGGGTTAAGGGAAACCCGTCCCGGCGTTTTCATCGGATCATCGGACGACTTTTATTTTTCTTTTTATTTTTATTTGTAAACGAAACCAAAAAATACAAAAATAAAATAAATAAAAACAGCGGGTGTCCTCGTCTAAATGCTTAAAGGTTTAGATTGAAAATGGAAAATCTCGTTCTAGCGTTTTTCATCGAGTCATAGGACGACAATAAATAAATAAAATTTGTAAGAATTTAAACTATTGAGATAGTTATATAAACTGAAAAAAAAAAAAAAAAAAAAATACATGTTCTAGGCCAAGAATCTTGACACTCGGGCTTTTTTCTCACGCGGATAGCTTCCCGAAAAGGTTTTGAGAATCACTCTTCTAAAGGGGGTGACTCCTCTCAATTTCTGAACGAATAAAGTGGAAGGAGGAGAGTCCTATTTATAGGAGAAGATCGGGCATGAAAAACACTTTTGGAAACCCTAAAACTAGGTCTGGCCGCCAAAGCCCAATCCAAGTTGGACTGGGAAAGGGTAAAATAGGCAGAAAAGGGCAAATTTAGTCCTAGGGTTTCGGGCGCGTGAGAGAAACGCGTCTGCCCACCGCCTTTAGTAGTAGGCGACACGCGGCAGGAGAAAAGAGGCCACTTTTTGATTTTTTATTTTATTTTATTTTTATTTTTTGTGGTTCAGCCGACAAAAGGGGCCCCCGCCACCCTCTCTTCTTTCTCTCTCGCTCTCTTTTCTCTTCTCTCTCTTTCTCTTTTTGGTGTGTGCAGACGGCAGGCAGTGGGGCAGGTGGCCCCACTGCTGCTTTTCTCTCTCTCCTTACACTCTCTCTCTCTTCTATTTTTTTTCTCTCTCTTTCTTGCGCTGTGCAGACAGTGGGCAGGCGGGCCTACTGCCACCTCTCTTTCTCTCTCTCGGTTTGGACCCCAGAGGGCCCCACTCCCTTTTCTCAAATTTCAATTCACTCCCTCATTTTTTACTTCTTTTAATTTCACCCTTTTTTTTTCAATTTCACACCCTTTTTTATTTCATTTTTCTTTTTTTTTTTTCTTTTTTTACGGGACGGTCAAAATGTCGTATCTATAACGTTATCACTATAAACAAAATTCATGAATTGTGTCTCTATTTCCATTTGTGTTTCCATCAGTGTTCTAGGGTTATCATTAACTGTTTATGTTTAACAAAGAGGAAGAAAACGAAAAGAAGTGACAAAAGAAAAAGATGAAATAATGCAATTAGGAAATGAATTGACAAAAAATAGAGGCAGATGAAATAATGTAATTAGGAAATTAGGGTTTCAGTTAAACAATTAATATAATGAACTAAAAACAAAATTGAATGATAAAGTTCAGCATACCTGAATTCAGATATGAAAATCTCAGGGGTTTCGAGGTGGATTTGAGAAGTTTTTTCTACAAAAAAATAGAAAAAAAAAAAAAAACAAATCAAGCTAATATCACACCCCAAGAAGTTTTGGTATTAATTTTGGTTAAACAACCTATGTAATGAACTAAAAATGAAATTGAATGATGAAGTTCAACATACCTGAATTTAAATAAGCAGGGCTTCAAAGAGTTAAAATTGAAGAATGAAGTAATATTTTGATCTTGCTTACCTCTCTCTTTTGCACAATATGTAAATAGCCTCTGTAGTCTATAAGATTTTTTTTTTTTTGCAAACCTAACAAAAAAATCATGATATAATGATATAATGTTGTCAAACAATGGCTTTTGTTTAGTGTTCTGTTCTGATGCATTAAAAACAAAAACTGAACCAAATTTGAGGAGGTTTTCGGTCAATCACAAACATAGAAATTACCCATTTGATATGAAAATGGTAGATCAAATCAGATATCAATACCTGTTTTGAGTTGGATTTGAGGAGAATTTCTGCAAAAAAACAATGAAACAAATAATGAGATCTAAAATCCAAGTAAAAATCGCAAGAAAGAAGACACTGAAAACAGGAGTGTTTGTGAATGTTGTATAAATAGACCAACCTAAAATCTTAAAATCGACCAACAACTTCAATGATAAAATGCAAAGAATTTCCAAATAAAGCATTGATAAAATACAAAGAATTTCAAAATAAAGCATTATCAATTTATTACTTGATTCTAGTAATCAATTTGATTCCAAGATTATCAGATTAATCTTGCACTGTGCTTCTATTTGTAAACTTAAGTAACTAAAGAATGGGAACATAAAATTTGAAAAAAAAACGAATGGGAACAGAAAATCAAAGAGCTTAAGAAAATAAACCTTTACAACTTTCACAACTAAACTGAAGAATGGGAACATAATTGGAAAAAAAAAATTAAGAATCAAGGTGATAAAATACCTTAGTTCTTTCCTTTTGAGAGTAAGGTGAATACCACTTTGTCAACATCCCCTAATTGTTTACTCGAATCATAAAAATCAGCCAACCCTTCGATGAAAGGGTGATTGCAGAACATTTCAACAGTCACAAAACATCGCTTCAAGAAATTCTTTGCATCTTTCAAAATCCCCCTTCTCCAGCACAAAATCCCTATTTTTTTTCCCTAATTCATAATTAGAACCCTAGAATTGGTCAAAAGAAAGATGTTATTAGGTTTCAGATCATAATGAAAGTACCTTCAATCATCAATATGATTAATCCCTAGATGAGTTGATTTGGTTTAGCGTCTCTCCTTCAATTCTCCCAGTCTACGGCCACTAAATTTACTGGTTAGGTGAGCCAAAACAACAGATTATAGACGATCTCGTTGGAGCTGCTGGTAGTAGTATCAGTGAGCAGCATTAATGACAATGGCGAAGGAACGGTGATGCGCAGCGATGGAATCGCAGTGAGCGGTGTTACGGTGATGGCGACGGTGAAAGGGAGAGAGTAATGTCGCGAGATAACATTTTCCCCTAACTGACGAAGTGAATTAACCCTAATGAACAATAATAAGGAAATAATTAAGAAGAAAGAAAATAGGAAATATAAGGGGAAAAAAACCAAAAAAGGAAAAAAAAAATAGAGTTATATATATAAAAAAAAATTGTATTTATGTTAATCTAGAAAATTAATCTGGACCGTTCTTTATGAGGGGTATAAAGAGTGGTTGAGATTCGCCTAGATCACTTATATACGTCCTGTTTTATTATATAGATATTAGTTATATATAACAAAGATTAGTTATAAATTAATAATGGTTATATTTTTATAGATATATCTGTGTATTTTTTGTTACATGTATTTATGTAACATTAGTTACATGTTACAATTACATATATTTGTGTAATATTTATGACATTTAATAAATATTGGACACAGAAATTAGTTTAATATTTAGTTACATGTATTTGTGTACATTTAGTTACATGTAACTAATTACATGCATTTTGTGTGATTTTTGTTACATCTAACAAAATTTTACATACAAAGTTGTTACATGTTACAAAATACAGTAATATTTGTAACATATAACAAAAATTTACACACAAAATTGTTACATGTAACCATGCGTCTGCAGGTGCGTATAGTAATATTTCGTCTTTTTAAAATAGGCGGGACTAAAATAAAAGTTCATTTCGTCTCTGGGAGTTTTTAAAAATTAAGGGTGAAATAAGAGGACTTCCTACCGAATGCCCCTAAAATATAAGAAGTATAGTAATTAATTTTGCGATATAAAACTATACTCAAATCAAACTGCATTCCATGTCGAGTCTCTCTATTTCTCCCTCTCTCATTCGCCCAAACTTGACCCAATAGAGGGTGAATTGGATCATGGAACAACTTTCTTTGAATTTCTACAATCTCAAATCACTCCAACCAATACCTTTAGTATATAATGAATATAAAGATAATATGAAGTGATTATACTGATGTATTGTTTATTTTAGTATGTATGATCCATTATATAACATAAGGCAATAGAGTAAAATAATCACAGCACAAACAACATATATATATATATATATATGTAAAGCATAGTCACAAGAGGATAGAGATAGAGACAAGCAATCACATGACACAAGGATTTCTATAGTAGTTCGAAAAAGATCAATTTGCCCACATCTACTGCTTCGAACTCCTACAGAGAGTTCTAATCTACTATAATTCGGATCTTCTTCCCTAGTGAAGACTAAAACGTTACACTCGAATAAGATAAGGTACATTTACATCTTGCTACGATCTCTCACAAAATAAACTACGTTTATGCCTTGTTACTCCCTCACAAGATAAGCTACGTTTATACCTTACCACTTTCTCACAAAGTAAAATATATTTATACTTCATTACAATCTCTCACAAGATAAGTAATATTTATGTCTTGCTACTCTCTCACATGGCAAACTACATTTATGCCCGATTACTCTCTTACAAGGTAAGCTAAGTTTACACCTTGCTATTCTCATTAAATTTCACACCCCTTGAATTTCTTTAATCCCTTTCTCTAGGTAGAGATCAAGCCTTACCAACGTTCATTTCCTTGGATTTCTCAAGAACAATCAAATAATACAACTCTCAAACAATCAATACAGTAACAACAATTAATGGTACAAAACTAAAAAAAAAAAAAAAAAAAAACTTTATTTACACTTGAGACCAAAGAGACTCATTATCCTGGATTCATCTTCAAAATCTCTTTCCAGTAGAGATCTAGCTAATGTCTAGCCAAATTCTCTCCCTTTGATTTCTTCATCATCGACTCAAGGAAATTCTACATGTCATCCTTTTTGCAGACTTTTATCACAAAATGTCGACATGATATGTAAACTCTTGATAATCTTAGTTCAATGGATAAGTGACTACAAACTTTGTAATCTACCCCCACATATCTTGGCAAAGCTTCTAAACACTCTTAAATATGTCTATCAATAATAAGCCTTCTAGTGTTTGCTCACATACAACTTACACTTTGTTTGACACATATTCATTGTAATGTTTCACACATATTAAATATAGTGCAAAGTGTAAACTAGACTAATGATAATCATATTATGGTTCAATTCTAGTTTTTGGTTTAGCCCATTTATTTATATAAGCTTTCGACCACTTTTATGCATCAATCACACAATGAAGATATAGCATTAAAATATGGTGACAATGATCATGAAACACATATGCAATTAAGAACAAGTAAGCTTACATGAGTACTTTGTTAAATTTACAACATTATGTTCATAGTACTCAATTAGCCTTTTTCAACAAGGATCGATATGGGTAGCTTTATTTCAATCTTTTGGTCACTTATAATTGGCTTAGGATATAGTACACACACAGTCACATAAATGATGTAATCAAGTAAGTCCATGAGATTTAATGAATCAATTCATCAATTAAGCTCAACACATAGCAAGTATGATTCTTTTCAATGTGAAACTAAGACAAATTTTAAGATAATAAATAACTCTTAGAAAGTTCAATGGAAATTTTAACTTACCTCTTGTTAGATTAGTAAGTGGAAAATTTAAGATCTCAATGAGTAATTTAATCTCGCTGGGGTATGAGTTCTTCCCATGTCCAATGTACCAAATCTAGCAAATTCGTGATAGGCTCTAAAAATACTTTTTTGATTCTCTTATAAAAGCTCTTGGGTTTTCCAAAATGAAAGATTTTAATGTGTAATGAAAATACTCTTAAAACACTCAATATGAAATCACTGACCGTTTTATCCCGAAGTTAAGTTTATATATTTTATGATCTAGAAATATAGATTTGATTAACATAGGCAATGTCTAGATAGAAGTGTGCGTACAAGTATATTAATCATTTCACCAAATATGGATATATGTAAAGTATATAGGCAAACAAGTGTAATTATGTAAATCATAATCTAGACATATTCCCAACTAAGCACATAATAATAGTGTTCCAATATTCAACAATAAATCATAATCAAAGATAATGTATGATAGAACAAACTCACCGAATTTAATGATAATAATGAGGACTTGTTGCATCATCCGAGATGACAAGGTTTTAGTCTCATCGAATCCCTTACAACCTTAGAGTATCACATAATTCAACTTGATATACATACTCTAGGTTTTGCACTCATAGAACCACTCTCTTGTTTGTATGCAGTGTTTCTCACACTTTATCAATCATTGAAGAGTCAAGAGGTGTTCTTGAGGGATGGTAAATGTATAACTATTAACATTAGACTCTCATCCTTATTTAATTTGTACAACTAGTAGTGTTTATACAGGGTTTTTAAAGAAGTGACTATTGGACCAAATGTGGGAGTAAAAGGCTTTTAATCCGTTGTAACTGATTATGTAAATGGTATGAACAAATAATGTGATCAATAATGGTCATCTTTAACGTTCCAATTTGATCAATTCGGGGAAGAACCCCTTGAGAGACAAGTTGCAATAAAAAAGGCTTAATTTTAGAGTTCAAAATATGCAAATACTTAAACATCATATTTGCCCTTTGATTTGGACCAATAATTTCGTAATTCTAAATTCAAATGATAGGTAATATATTTAATTAAAGATTAAATCCATTTTGAATTAATTTTTCATTCAAAATAAGATTGAGTTTGAGTTCTAGTGACATATAGCAGATAGTTCTTTGTCAATCGGTTGACTAGTTTAATCCATCGGTCCACCAATATCTAATCTTAGTTTTCTTTATGCACATACTTCCTTTATTGGACGACTGGCTCTATGGATTGATTGACCAACGAGTCATTGTTTTTGTTGATCCTAAGATTTTGATGGACAATTAAATATTGATATTTTTTGTGGAACTAACAATTTTATTGAGTATTTCAGTTTATTAGTTCCAGTGATGAAAATGATCATGAAGATATTGTGACAATTCTAAAGATGATAACAAAGATGATGGAAGATTAAGAATTTGAAGAAATTGAAGAACCTAGAGAAAACAACTCAGGTTAAATTCTAACTCTTAATATATCCCGGTTAGGATCACACACGACACAAAAAGTTTTTCAAAATTATGCGTATTTTTATAGGATCCTAATTAGTTAAATTATTTGCTCCTATGTGTAATTGAAAAATAAATAAATATAATTGATTAAAATTGAATTTAAGATTTTAGTGGAGCTAACCGAGAAAAGAAATCGGTTAAAGGGGCGAAAACGTTAAAAAAATTGAATGAAAATGAATTAAGGAGAGGTATTCCAGAAGTGGTCGGTCGACAGATAAGTCGACCTGTGGTTATAATGTGAACTTTCTAGATCATTCGGTTGACATGTAAGTCAACCTGTACTTAGAGGATGAACTCTATGAATTATTCGGTCGACAGGTAAATCGACCTATAACCAAAAGAGGAACTCTCTGGATCTCTAAGTCGATAAATAGGTCGACTTGTGAAACATCATGAATCGTCCGATCGACAGATGAAGTATGGGTGGTCAACCGAGGGGAAAAAGATTTTTGGCTTGGCTACATCTTGAATTGGGTGGTCGACTAATGGGCGTTAGTTGGTCGACAGATGGAGCTGTTTCAGAATTTATGGAATTTCGGATTTTATTCAAAAAGTAGCCGTTACTAGCCGTTTTATGGTTAAGATATGTAAGATATCTTAGGGATCTGATATATTTTGAGTTATTTAATTAATATTTAACTATCCCTATGGATATGGTTCAAGTAGTTTTGATATTTCTCAATTTCGTACATGTAATTCTTTCAATCTTATCTAATTAAGTTTTGAGTAAAAGTTTGAGTAACTTAATTGAATATATATTTTAAGTGAATTATATTAGGAATGAATCATTATGATATAGAGGATCTATTGGTGTAATTAAATGTCATGATTTATGAGAATTAGCCGTTAGAGGGCTTGTTTTATTCCCTTATAAATAGACATGCTTTTTTCGCTTCTAAGTATCATCAGATATCAATATAATCTAAATTTATTCTAAGCTATTCAGCTCTTGTGCTTTCTAAAAGTTATCATACTGAGATGTTGACCCAGTGAACTACCCAAGAGGGGGGTGAATTGGGTAGATAAAAAAAATATCAAAGACAATACTTCAAAAAATTTAAATAATTAATTTTAATCATAAATTAATTATTATCTTTACATCACAGCAGAAATATAAAATTAACTAGGTGCACACCAAACAATAAAAATAAATAATGTAAAGATAGCAACACACCAGAAATTTATACTGGTTCACCAAACTATTCTTGGCTAATTTAGTCCTTCGATCCCAACGAAGAGTTGCACCCACTAAACTCAAAATTCTTTTAAAGGTGGGAACCAAACCCTCACAAAGATTCTTTTCACAGGCTCAGAATCAATCTTTATAAATTCTTTTTCAGAAGCTCAGGAATAATCTCTACTTTTTATAGGCTAAAGAATAACGTAATTTTTTTTTAAACTAAGACTAAAGAATAAAAATCTCATAAACACTCCAAATATCCTTTTATCCGAAAAGGATTGAACTGTTACAAAATTGCTCATAAATCAATTCAATCTTGGAAGAATTATTACCTCAATCCATTTACAGGAAGAAACTGAAACCAGCTACCATTACATTAAATACTCCTAATAGTATTCAATCCGTCACTCAACTCACCAATTACAAATTGATAAGTGATTTTTCTCACTCGGAGTTTCTACCACCCCAGATAAATTAGAACTCAATTAATATCTCAAAACTAGTGATAGAAAAGTGAGATATTTAAAATCTGATTTTAAACAAAAAATGGGTAGCACGCAATTGAGCACGTAATCAAATTTATTCAAGAAATTATTTCAAAAATATTTTTCAACAAAAATCAGAAAATAATTTCTAAAGATCAAATATAAAATATAATCAAGCAATATTAAATAGAAAATAATTTGGAAATATCTTACTTGGAATCCACCGAAAGAATAATTATAGCAATGTCACTTCAGATTCGGTAACAACAATGATCCACAGTAAATAATTCTCAAGAATAACTCTTAGAAAAGCTCAATATAATTCTTTTGATCTCTCTCTCTAATATGAAAAACGCAAGTCTATATAAATGAGAATAAAATAAGCTCTCTAACGGCTAGTGTAAGACCCTAAGTTTTGCATACGTATAATTTAAGCTGCATTTTAGAACATTTAGAAAATAGCAGGGTAGATTGTGTTATTTATTATTTAATTTAAAATTTTAGGGGTTAATTAGCAATTTTAGAAATATTAATTTTAGATTTTGAGTTTAACTAAGAACTTAAAAGAAATTGAGGAGGATTAGTGTAATTTAAATAATTTTTTATTCTTTCCTTCATTGTGAAGGAAATCACACCGACTATATATATATATACATATATAACTCTATACACACACACATTACAACAAAACATAAATAAGAAAAAGAGAGAGAAGAGGGTTCGTTCGCCGGTGGGTGTCATCGGCGTGTGTGTGTGTGAGGTTCATGTATGTGTTGTTGTTCATCGATGGTTGTGTGTGTGTGTATCGTCAGTCTGTTGTGTGTTTCTTGTTCTGTTCGCCGGCAGTGATCGTTTGTCATGTGTGTGTGAGTTTTGTTCCGTCGTCGATTTTTGGGTTGCCGGCGGAGTGCTATTCAGGCCAGTGGGAGTGTATGTATATGGTTGTTTGGTTAGATAGGTGAGTGGGTGTGGTCGCTCGTCGTCCAGTTAGTGTGTGTGTGTCATCGTCGGTTAGTTTGGCCGGCGGTGAGTGAGAGTTAGAGGAGAGAGAGCTCATCGGCAATGAGAATTTAAAACAGAAACAGAAACGCAGTGTGGGTGTGTCCTGTCCTGTCGTTCGGTGGTTGTTCTCCAGCGTGTGTGGGTGTGTTCTGTTGATAGTGATCATCGGTAGTGTCGATGACTGTGTGTATGGGTACTGCTACGTGTATGTGTGTGATCGTCGCCATCTTTCGACCGATAGTGTGTTCGGCATGTGGGTGTTGTCGATCATTTGGTCGTTCCATCAACGGTGGGTTGTGTATGTCGTCGTTGACTGCAGGGAAGTAAGAGTGGTCTATTATCGTTGTCGTTGTTGTGCGTGTGTGTGATCGGCGCGTCTCCGCGGCGGTGAGCTCTGGCGAGCAAAACCCAGAAAACCGAAGAAGAAGAAAAGAAAAGAGAAAAAAAAAAAAAAAAAAAGGAAAAAAAATACACAAACAATCCAAATAAAAACCAAAAACCCATCTCGCGGCCAGCGGAGGATTCGGAACAGATAAAATTCCAAACTCTCTTAATATATGTATTTAATTGTCTCACTATGTGATTAAGGAATTATCTGGTAACTTATTGTTCCGATTTTTCATTGTGGGATTTATGATAAATTGTTGTGAAATTTTACCTATTAAATTATATGAATTAATTTGGACAATGTGAAAAGTATATGAAAAGCATGTCAATGTGTTTTATGTGTTGTGTTAATTAAATGCACGTATTAGAAGGGTTGGAGTTCTATTGAGCGTTGGCTCACAACTCCACAGTTTTGATTGCAGGGCCGGTGAGAACGAATCGGCGCCGGGTGTAGAATTTATATTTATAAAAATTGTAATTATTATTTACTATTGTAATCGGTGAAATTGACTATTATAATTAACACCGTATTTAGTAAAATTTATCAGATTTCTATTAATTAAAATATGAATTATTTAGTAAAATTATTGTCATAGATGAATAAAATTGTAGTGGAATTTCTATTTAAAGTTGTAGTAGTTATATTTTTTTAATTTGTTGGATTTGTGAAATATAAATTAAAAGTATCATCCTAATTGATAAAAAATATTGGATTTATAGAATAAAATATTGGTCGTTCGGTGAAAATAATAATAATAGTAATTTAATTATAAAAGGTGAACTAATTGGGTAGAATTCTCTATAGGAAAAACCAAGTAGCAACCCTGAGAAACCGGATCGTTACAGCTAGTTCCCACATGTTATGACATTTAATTACTCTTAGAGACCCCTTATATCATTAAGACTTTATCTTGGTTCAAATCACTTAATTATAGGTTTTAAACTTCTCAATTAAGTCCCCCAAATATTTCTCAATCACAATTAAATAGGATAGAGAGAATTACATGCACTAAATTGAGAAATATTCAAACTTAATGAACCAAATCTATAGGGATATCATAATATATGTTGCATACCTCAAATAACATTAAATCCCTAATATATCTCGTGAATCCTAACTATAAAACGGTTCGTAATGACTACTTTTAGAATAAAATCCAGAATTCTCCAAAATCCTGAAACAGTGCCATAAGACGACTTACCAATGACCACCAATTGACCGCTAGATTCAGGATGTAGCCAAGCCAGAAATCCATAGCCCATCGGTCGACCTAGAGATTCAGAGAGTTACATTTCTGGTCACAGGTCGACCGGTCTGTCGATTTATCGATACAGAGAGTTCATCTTTAAGCACAAGTCGACCTACCTGTCGACCGAGAGATACATAAACTTTTTCTTCTATGCTCCGGTCGACTTACCTGGTTACTTACTAATGCTGGAACATTTATCTCAATTCGTTTTTAATCCATTTTCATTGACGTTTTCACCCCTTTAACCGATTTATTTTCTCAGTTAGCTCTACTAAGTACTTAAATTCAATTTTAATCAAGTATTAATATTTCTTTTTCAATTACACATAGGAACAAATAATTTAACTAATTAGAATCCTATAAAAAACACACATGTTTATAAAAATCATTTAATTTTTTTTTTTTGTGTTGTGTGTGATCCTAATTGGGATATTAAGAGTTAAAATTTAACCTGAGTTATTTTCCCTAAGTTCTTTAAATTCTTTAACCTCTTAATCCTTTATCATCCTTTTCATCATATCTTCATCATTTGGAACTAATAAACTGAAACACTTAATCAAACCGTTAGTTCCACAAAAAATATCAACCTTTAATTGTCCATCAAAATCTTAAGATCAACATGAGAGTTTATGAGATCTTTCTTGAGAATCATTCTTTGGAGATTATTTGTTCAATTACCGATTTGAAGTTGCATTACTAATCATTATTTATTCGGTGGAATCTTGGTGAGATAATTCCAAATTACTTACTATTACATATTACTTGATTCTATTATTTATTATTTGGAATTTGATCTTTGAAATCATTTTTCAGATTTTTTATTGAAAATTATTTTTGAAACAATTTCTTGAGAAAATTTGATTACGTGCTTAACTGCTTGCTACCCATCTTTGTTTGAAATTAGATTTTGAAATTCTTACTTTTCTATCACTAGTATCGGGATATTAATTGAGTTTGAATTTATCTGGGGTGGTAGAAGCTCCGAGTGGAAAAATCACTTATCAATTGTTTGTAATTGGTAAGTTGAGTGTCGAATTAGATACTACTGAGAGTGTCTAATCAAGGATAGTTGGTTTCAATATCTTTCAGTAAAAAAATTGAGGTTTTGATCTTTGCCTAAGATATAAAAATATTAGGTGTTAATTATTTATTAATTGAATTTGTGAGTGAATTGTAAAGGTTCCATCTTTACCTGGGAAAATGATATTTGGAGTGTTTGTGAGGTTTAAATTCTTGAGCTTAAGGTATAAAAAAGATTAGCTCGTGATTCTTCTTGTAATAGAATTAAGTTAATCTTTAGCCTGTAAAAAGATATGTTATTCTTGAGTTTGGAAAAGAGAAGAAGTTATTCCTAAGCTTGGGAAAAGGAATTGTAAAGGTTGATTCTGAGCCTTAGAAAATAATCATTATGAGGGTTTGGTTCCTATATTTAAAGGAATCTTGAGTTTAGTGGGTGCTATTCTCCGTGGAATGATAGGTGTAAAATACCTATTTATTTCTAAACCGAATTTGCTAATTTTTGAGTATTTTATTAAAATTTTAATAATTTTTTAGCTATTTTTATAAGTCAGGAGTAGGGACGTAAACAATCGACAAACTGAGCGAAATGGTGGAAAAAAAGGGTAGCCAAAAGATAAAAAGATGGAGGTTTCAAGAACAACAAAAATCCGCCTAGGCGAAGTTTCCACCGCTTAGGCAGAAATCCGTCAGAAGGTTGAAAGTGCTGAAAAGTTGAAATTCGCCTAGGCGAAGTTTCCACCGCCTAGGTGGAATTCCGTCAGAATGTTGAAAAGCTAAAATGTTGAAATCCTCCTACGCGAAGTTTCCACCGCCTAGGCAGAAATCCGTCAAAAGGTTGGAAAAGCTGAAATGTTGAAATCCGCCTAGGCGAAGTTTCCACCGCCTAGGCGGAATTCCGTCAGAATGCTGGAAGTGCTGAATGCTGGAAATGCTTAAATGTTGAAATCCGCCTAGGCGAAGTTTCTACCGCCTAGGCGAAAATCAGTAGGAATGAAAGAAGAAAAAGAAGTTAGTCCTCCGCCTAGGCAAATAAACCATCACCTTGGCGGATTTCTAACCGATTTAAACTTTGCCTAGGCGAAGATTCTACCGCCTGGGCGAATTTCGCAGAACAGGGCAAAATATCTGTTTAGATATTTTTGAAACCTTTGGCCTATTTATACCCCTTTTCCACGTCTAAAAAAGAGAGTTGATGAACCCTAACCCTAGTAGAGAGTTCTTAAGCTATATTTTGGAGATCAAGGAGGAGATTCATCATTCGGGCAAAGACGAATCACTTGCGGATCGATCATTAGCGACAGTGGATCATTTCACTTTCAAATTTGATCGTTCTTCTCTTATTTTTATCTTTGTAATTACTTTTTCATATCTAAGAATGTTGAATCCCTCTTATTTTGTATGGTATATGGCTAAGATCTTATAGTATTAGTTAAATGTTACTTAGGTGTAGTTGAAATCATGTAAATGTTAAGTTGAATGAATTATTGTTACTTTAATGAGTTGTTTGTCGAAATCCGATTGTGTTTATTATTATTCTTGATATTATGCTTGTATTGATAAACTGAGAATACGGGGTTTGACACTCAGGAAAAGTAACCCTGGATTCGGACTAGGGTAAATGCAACGTGACGTTCTAACGACCCGGGAGGGCGTTAGAACGTATGCAATCCATGACGTTGGTATAGACTCACGCGACCTAGGGTTGTTAAGGCATTGAGGGGGACTTCTTCGTTGACACAAAGTCGTGTAATCTCCCGTCTTACACTCGGGAGAGGTAGTGGAGGAGTTATCGATACAAAGATTGTCAGAATAGATAAAAACCATTATAGCTACCTTAATGACGTCAATTATGCATTACATGAAAGAAATCAATACCTAAGTAATTAGTGTAATTAGAACTAACCTAATAGTGGTCATTTATCTTAGTAGATTAAATAGAACACAACCAATTTTTTATTAGTCGAGATAATGTGAAACTATTTTAATCACAATATTCAACCGAGTTGCACATGTTTCCCAGTGGAACGATATCCGATCTTATAAGATCCATTATATTAAAACTAGACCTCGCATACTTGCGAGTAGTCAATACCGCGAGGACGATAATGAAATCCTCGCGCGTACATGGAGCTTAGGGAACTGGATTAGCCAAGAGTAACTTGGTAAACCAGTACAAATTTCTGTGTGCTGCATTATTTGTATTATTTATATTTGTTGTTTGGGTGTACACCTAGTTGATAACATATCCGCTGCTATAAAGAGATAATAATTAATTTATGATTAAATTAATTATTTGAATTTTTGAAGTATTATCATTCTGATAATTTTTATCACTACCTAATTCACCCCTCTCTTGGGTAGCTCACTGGGCCAACAATTGGCATTAGAGCTGGTTTAGCTAACAAAGATTACATGGCGCACATAATAGGCGCACTAGCTGAGGGGCAGTTTATGCATCGACCACCATTGTTTGCAGGTGAAAATTATTCACTCTAGAAAGACAAAATGATAGCCTTCTTTCAGGCCACAAATTATGATGTGTGGTTAACAATCGAGGATGGTCTGTTTATTCCAATGAAAAACGGAGTCGAGAAGAAGAAAGAGCAGTTGACTGCTTCTGATAAGCAGAAATTTTTTATGAACTCTCAAGCTATTAATATTTTTATTTTGTTCTTTAGATACTAATGAATACTCAAGAGTTTCAGGTTGTAAATCAGCGAAGGAGATATGGGACAAGTTACAAGTTGCCCATGAATGGACAAGTCAAGTGAAGCAATCGAAAATCAACGCTCTTATGAGGTAATTTGAATTATTCAAAATGGGAGAAACTGAATCGATTCAAGAGATGTACACTAGTTTTAACATCATTTTCAATCACTTAAGTCAACTTGGAAAGCCATACTCCATGGAAGATAGAGTTCGAAAGGTCCTAAGATCTTTGATAAAAATATGGGAGTTGAAGGTGACCGCAACTGAGGAAGCTAAGGACCATGCCAAATACAAAATTGATAATCTCATAGGCAACTTGATGACGCATGAAATGACAATTAAAGGATATGAGGATGACACTGGAAATAGCAAAAAGAAATCCTTGGCGCTAAAGGCTCAGAAAACTGAAGATGAGGATGATAGTGACGATATAAGCCTTGACAGTGAACAAGAGAAAGATGTGGCATTACTCACGAAGAACTTTCAAAAAATGACTCGACGTACATTCCATGGAAGAAGAAATTTCAACATGAACAATGTGAAATGCCACAATTGTCACAAGATCGGTCACTTTCATGCTGATTGTCCTGAACCGGAGAAGGATAAAGAAAATGAGAAGAAAAGAAAAAAGAAAAAAAAAAAGAAAGAAAATCAGGAGGAAAACTACTTGGGATGATTCTGATTTGAGCAACTCGGAAGAATCTGATAGTAATGGATCGTCCATGCTTGCCCTAATGGCCACTGGTAATGAGGTACCTAAAATTTCAAATTCTTGTCCTATTGATTTTGATTATTTATTTGATGTATATCAAGAACTTACACATGATTATAAAAACTAGTGTTCAAAAATTAATACCCTTCAAAGTACAATTAATACATTAAACAAGCAAGTGGTGGATTATAAATCTAAAAACATTGAATTAAAATCCAAAGTATCAGATTTACATTCAATTGTTCTTAAATTTATCGGCGAAGAAAATAATTTGAAAATGCTTTTAGGAAGTTCATAAGGTTTCTTTGATAAAACTGGTATTGGATTTCAAAAAAAAATCTTAAACAAAAATGTTTTCACAAATTCTTTTATGAAACCAAGAATCTTGTTAGATGTTTTAATTGTGATATTGTAGGGCATACCATTAATAAATATTTTTCAAGAATATCTAATTACAGACAAGTTTGGGTTCCCAAGAGAACTAAAATTGTCCCGACTAACAAGATTGGACCCATTTAGATTGGGTACCACCTAGAAACTCTTTGAGACGTTTCTTGTAGGTTATCAAATAAACATCTATTTGCAAGGATAAATTGTTCCTAGGAAGTAACTGTTCTCAACACGTGACAGGGAATAAAGTAAAAAATTACTTCTTTAACACCTAAATATGAAAATCATGTGATTTCTAGAGACTATGCCATGAGTAAGAAAGTAAATTTAAATAAGTTGGTAAGAATTTCTAAGACCTGTGTTGGTTTACATATTTTCTTGTTGTTTTAGAATTATGGCATGTTTATCAGAAAATCTTACATACTTAGTTTTTTCTCCTTAGAATGAATTAGATTGTTTACACTTATATTGTGGGAGATTGCATGCTAAGAATTTGTCATACCCCTCCCTGGGCCCCCAACGCCCAAGGCCAGGCATATCGTTGACTTGACATTACCTGACCAATTAACAAATATATATATATATGCACTACTATAAATTTTTTTCCAATTTTTTTTTATATATTTACTTACTTTAAAATTTGGGAATACACTTATCCCAAATATTTACAGCAAAACCACAAAAACTGAACTTTCCACGGTTCACATCTGTCCGACCTACCCTCCAAAATGACACCACCTCCTGACTTTACCTTGTGCCAGTAGTGGACCCGCTCCTAGTTGTAGCACTTGAAACGAAATATTTTATTGGTGTACTATCTTCATAATATAAAAATATTTTATGAATCAAGCATAATTATCAAGTATCACTTTCCAAAATATAATATAATATAATTGCATACCAAACCGGAATAAAATTCCACTGCCATCATTATAATAAGATAATATATTTAAATCAACCAATCCAAACATTTTGACATATAATCAAATATTGCACTCATATTTTTCTACTAGCCATAGGATCGTTTCACCTTGCGATCGGAAGTTACGACGGTACTGTAACCTGTACAACTGTGCCATCTAAAGTGACTATCAGTGTCAGGGCCATTTAATATCCCCAATGGTAGGGGCAGCCACCTATAGGATTTGCACATCTGGTAGGTCTCAATATATCAACAACACAATCAATCACCTGCAGGACTAGCCTTCCTGACAGGTCTCAACATATCAACAACATAATCAACCACCTGCAGGACTTGCCTTCCTGATAGGTCATAATATATCATCCTACATGACATACCCTCCTGTTAGGACCAACAACATCCCTCAGGACATGCCCTCCTAACGAGATCACATTATGGCATGGTTGGATAATAAAATCACTTACCATATTTAAAAATCTACTTGATTCGCATAACGTTATAAAAGGATCCATTTTAATAAACCCCTTTTTTCCCCACATTTTAGTATGAAAATATAATTTGACAATTATATAGAAGACAGTACACTTATCTTGATTTTTTATTTTTATTTTTGCGCTACAAAAACATTGTTGCCGAAATACTACACGGGCGGCGACGCTTGTGAATCTAACAACGATAGGGTCTAAATTAATAATTTATTTAAAATAAACCTAATATGCAATGCTTGACCCTAAAACGCATCATTTTCCATTTTCCAAATTTTGATTATACAAAATTACTACACACCTAATTTTCTTTGTCAATATTAACTGTACGAAAATTATTATAGTAACGATTACAAAGGATTTCGTGTTAATAATTTAATTTTTGGACAAATATTAATTGATTGTTAAAAAATTTATTAGTCGACGAAACACTAAAAATTGTCGTTGAAATTTACAATTTTTATTTTAAACTGTACTCTTCGCAAATTAAATATTTTATACCTAGTGCATTTTCCGAATTCACGTATATATTTTTGACATATAAATATACCTATACATGTATATATGTTCGTATAAATAGTCACATAGATTAAACGTGATATATTTACTATTATAATCATATATATATATATATATATATATATATATATATACCTGCAATGGCTGAAAGAACTGACTGTTTTTTTTTTTGAGTCTTTTTTTCTTGCCTTTAGCCGAAACACACACACACATATATATATTTATTTATTTATGTGTGTGTTTTCACTCCACCGCCTTTCATTTTTTTTTTTTGCCGCAAAAACTCATCCACAAATTTTATCTTTTATTATTATTTTATTTATTTATTTTTGTGATGTTATCCACATTTTTTTTTGTATATCTTATCTCTAAAATATATTATTTTATTTTTTCTCAAATTACATTAATCTCCCTCAATTACCTTTAAGTTATCATTTAAGTCCAAAATCTAAAATTACTATTTTAAAAATGATAATTGATCCCTAAATTTTTTAAAATAAACATTAAATAACACAATGCACCTCATTATTTTTTAAATGTTCTATGGGCGGTTGACCGATGGACGAATGATTTTTGGCTTAGCTACATCCTAAATTGAGCGGTTGACTGATGGACCTTACTAAGTCAACAGATAGAGCTGTTTCAAGATTTATGGAATTTCGGATTTTATTTAAAAAGTAGCCGTTACTAGCCATTTTATGGTTAAGATATGTGAGATATCTTAGGAATCTGATATGTTTTGATTTATTTAATTAATATTTAATTATCCCTATAGATATAGTTCAAGTAGTTTTGATATTTCTCAATTTGGTACATGTAATTCTTTCAATCTTATCTAATTGAGTTTTGAGTAAAAGTTTGAGGAACTTAATTGAATATTTTAAGAGTTATTTTAAGTGAATTATACCAAGAATGAATCATTATGATATAGAGAGTCTATTGGTGTAATTAAATGTCATGATTTATGGGAACTAGCCGTTGAAGGGCTTGTTTTATTTCCTTATAAATAGACCTGCGTTTTTCGCTTCTAAGTATCATCAGATATCAATAAAATCTTAATTTATTCTGAGCTATTAAGCTCTTGTGCTTTCTAAAAGTTATCATACTAAGAGTTTGTGAGATCTTTCTTGAGAATCATTCTTTGGAGATTATTTGTTCGATTACCGATTTGAAGTTGCATTACTAATCATTATTTATTCGATGGAATCCTGGTGAGATCATTTTAAATTATTTACTATTAATTGTTACTTGATTCTATTATTTATTATTTGAAATTTGATCTTTGAAATTATTTTCCAGATTTTTTATTGAAAATTATTTTTGAAACAATTTATTGAGAAAATCTGATTACGTGCTTAACTGCTTGCTACCCATATTTATTTGAAATCAGATTTTGAAATTCTCACTTTTTTATCACTAGTATCGGGACATTAATTGAGTTTGAATTTATTTGGGGTGGTAGAAGCTCCGAGTGGGAAAATCACTTATCAATTATTTCTAATTGGTGAATTGAGTGTCGAATTAGATACTACTGGGAGTGTCTAATCAAGGGTAGCTGGTTTTAATCTCTTATGATAAAGAGATTGAGATTTTGATATTTGCCTAAGGTATAAAAAGATTATGTGTTAATTCTTCATTGATTGAATTTGTGAGTGAATTGTAAATGTTCCATCCTTACTTGAGAAAATGATACTTGGAGTATTTGTGAGGTTTAAATTCTTGAGCCTAAGATATAAAAATGATTAGCTCGTGATTCTTCCTGTAATAGAATTAGGTTAATCTTTAGCCTGTAAAAAGATACGTTATTCTTGAGCCTGAAAAAAAGAAGAGGTTATTCTTGAGCCTGGGAAAATGAATTGTAAATGTTGATTCTGAGCTTGCAAAAAGAATTATTGTGAGGGTTTGGTTCATATCTTTAAAGGAATCTTGAGTTTAGTGAGTGCAACTCTCCATGGAGCTCGGATGACTGAATTAGCTAAGAGTAGTTTGGTGAACCAGTATAAATTTCTGTGTGCTGCATTATTTATATTGTTTTATATTTTATTATTTGAGTGTGCACCTAGTTGATAACATATCCGCTGCTATAAAGAGATAATAATTAATTTAGGATTAAATTAATTATTTGAATTTTTGAAGTATTATTATTCTGATAATTTTTATCACTACCCAATTCACTCCCCCCTCTTGGGTAGTTCACTGGGCTAACAGTTTTACTATTTTTCAGCGTACTACCAGAATTGATTGAGTGTTTCTACTTATCGGTCGACTAGTTTACGCTGGTTTCTAATTTTCATAGGCTACTGTCTAAATTGGTTGACTCATACAGGGATGGATCGATTAGTTCCTATAATTTTCTAACTAACTTAATTTCTTGTTTGATTCTTAGTTACTCAATCCTTTTGTTCAAGAGTGTCATTACCTTAAAACTCAATCTTTCTCGTGTTGATACTTCTTGATCTTTCTTGG
The DNA here is from genome assembly GCA_016647705.1 of Eucommia ulmoides. NCBI lineage: Eukaryota > Viridiplantae > Streptophyta > Magnoliopsida > Garryales > Eucommiaceae > Eucommia > Eucommia ulmoides. The sequence goes on along the minus strand of CM028325.1, from coordinate 26,443,661 downwards.
CAGCAAGTGTTCCAGTTTCTTTATTTCTTGTTCATTTCGGTGGCCTCTTTTGATTCTCCCCGGTCTCCTTCTGTTTTCCATCATTTTTGTCTTCTTTTTTCATTTTTGAATTTGGTGCTTTGAATTTCCTTCAAGGATCACTTACTCACGAATGTTGTTATGGCTAGTACATGGTTAGCAGATTCATTATATTCAATCACATATATGCCCAAACGAGTCATATGTTTACATAAACATAATATCCAAAGAACCTCAGGTAATCACACATGTGACATATGCATGAGTTACACATATAATGACATCTTATGTGTGATACAGATATGTATGGCATAATTACATCATCGCATAAGATATAAACATGTAGATATATGGGCATGATACTACTGAATCCACTACATTGACTTTCATTACATGATATCATCAAAACCTAATATCTCAACACACACCCTATATTTCGTCTTCACCACCACCACTGGCCACCACCACCGACCACCACTAATCCCATACCGCCATTGATCGCCATATTCTCAAACCACTAACACTGCGCATATATTCAAACCACTACCTAACGTTTCAAACACCACTACCAAAAATACCCAAGGCCACTACCACCGCGACCAAACCTAAGACCACCACCATAACTTCCCTTCACGATCTAATTAATGCCAAACGCATCTGCCCGAATTTGGCCAGATCTCTCTTTCTCTAGTTTTTCATTTTTTTGTACTCATCGTATATTAGACATTTGCTGTGTTGATGTGTAAATTTGTTGCCTCAGTTTGAATTTTTGTTGTTACAAATTTGCTGTAAATTTGTTGTTTTGATTTGTTTTAATATTTTTCTTCCTTTTTTGCTATTTTTCAGATCTATTTTGGTATATGTAGAAATTAAAGTGTTTATTTTTTGAAATTTCTAATTGTATAATTTTGATATTTGTTGTAATTTTTTATTTATTTGTTGTGGTAATGACGGTGGTGATAGTGAATATTTGTGGTGATGGCAGTAATAGTTAATATTTACTTTGGCGATGGTGGTGATAACAAGGAATATTTGCTTTGGTGGTCGAAGTGATGGTGAGTACTTTTTGTTGTGGTGATGATGATAATAGATAATATTTGTTTGGTGGTAACATTAATAATAAATATTTGTTGTTGTGGTTGTGGTGCTGATATCAAATATTTGCTATTGTGGAGATGGTAAGAAGAATGTTTGTGTGGTGGTGGCAGTGGTGTAGTGAATATTTGTTATGGTGATGGCAGTGATTAGTTTGATATGGTGATGGTGGTGATTAGTTTGATGTAGTGATAGATGGTGATTGAAGTGATAGTAAAATTTGTGGTGGCGATAAATATATACTTTAGTGATGAATGGTTGTTGTAACTACAATGGTAATAGGCATAGTCATGGTGACAGTAATTTTGATGCAATGGCGGGTATGTTCGATCACGATAATAAATGGTTGTTGTGATTGTGATGGTGATAATAAATGGTTGTTAGTGTTTCCTATAAAACAAATTAATTAAGAAATATTTTTGTCATAAAAAATAATCGATATAATAAGATAGAACACTTATAAAGAGGACCATATCGGATCAAAAGACAAATCAACTTATATTTTGAATTGTTGGATCATCTTAATTTATAAATTAAAAAAATAATAAGTAATGACACTCATAAAGAGGACCATTGGTTCAAAAGACAAACCGACTTATATTTTGGACCATCAGATCATCCTAATTTAAAAATAACAATAATAACAACAACAACAATAATAGTAATAATAAGTTACGACACTTATAAAGATGATTATCGGATTACAATACAAATTAACTTATATTTTGGGCTGTTGGATCATCCTAATTTATATAAAAGAAAAGAAAAGATATGACGATTATAAAGAGGATCGTCGGATCAAAAGATAAACCAACTTATATTTTGAACTGTTGAATCATCCTAATTTATAAAAGTTAAAATTAATTAGAGTTTTCCTATCTCTTCAGTCACAACGAGTATCTCCCTCACCCAAATCGTCCATCTCTCTCTTACAAGGTCTCCAATATTACAGTTTTGATCTCTTGCACAAATCTCCGATCTTGTCTCTTTGTTATGATTTCTCGCCGATCATAGCTTTGATTTGTCGTTTAAATCTCCGATCTCCTCTCTTTATTTTGGTTTCTTACAGATCACAGTTTCGATCTCTTGCATAGTACACCGATCTTCTCTCTTGTTCTGATTTTTTTAAAATTACAGATCGTAAATCGCAATCTGTAAGTCGATCTCATCCTCACCTACGATTTCTCGCTGCCAATCTACTGGTTGATCTAACTAATTGGAATTGATTACATATTATTAGGATTGAAAAATGACCAGTTGCGAGATGTAATCTTATTGTGGTTAATTAAATTAGTTGTCTTTTGTTATGATTTTGCTATCCCAACAATTATTTAGTGTGTTGTGCAAGTTCCATTTCAATTCATTTGGATGTGATTTTTTTTTTTTTAAGGAAAAAAAAAAACTTGAAATTGTGTATGTAATTTTATTCTTTGTTCCTTTTTTTTTTTTTTGGATTGTGAGAAACAAACGTTTGAGATGGCTAAAAGAACACCATTATTCAATTTATGCATAGCTAATAATTTCGTTGATTATGATTTGTTCATGGTAATTTGTAAGTAGATTCTTATTTTTCTTTTTCTTTTTCTGCTAGTCGAGGTGAAAAAAATGAATATTATTAATGTTGCATTAATTTTTTATCACATATTTTATTTTAGGGTTAATTACACTTTATTTCCTATGGTTTGACCAATTTGTATTTATCTCCCTGTGATTTGAAAATCGCCACTTATCCCCCCCTGTGGTCAAATATTTGGTGCACTTACCCCTCTATATTAGGGAGGTAAGTGGTTTGACAATCTGACCACAGGGGGATAAGTGGTAATTTCTAAACCACGGGGGGTTAAAGTGTAAATTGGCCAAATCACAGGGGATAAAGTGTAATTAACCATTTATTTTATTTATGTATTTTTTATTTACTTTTATTTATGTTAGTATAAAAAATGGAATGTGTTGCCTTTACCAATCGCATAAATTCAACTATGTAATTGGAATAAGTGATTTACTACAACCATTTTGTAAGATTGTAGTTTTCTAATCTCATTTTAATTTCTCCAATTTGTGGTATTCGAAAAAAATTCAAAGTTATGCATTAAATATAACAATATGAATATAATTATTTAAATATTACATATTAAAATTTTTGTTAATATTTTGTTGATGACTATGTTATTTTTGTTCAATTTGTATATTCTTGAATGGATTCAATTAATTTATATATTTCAATATGGTTCATAATAATTTGGTGTGATTTACAATTTGTTCAATTTAAAATATTATTTGTGGATGTCAATATATTTTGTAAATTGAATTTTTCGTGCAAATAAAATAAAACTAATTCTATTTAGTATTTAAAACTCATATAGATTTGCCTCTTTTTTTTTTTAGGTATTAACAGTAAAGTGTCGTCTGAACTAACTTTTTTGTACCTCAACTAATCACTTCCTGGGTTATTTTAAAGACATATTCTCTCACATCGGTTTGGTTTTATTCAAGATTAAATTTACTATTTAATTTTCAGAGTATTCTCTAAAAAAATCGAATTTTGGTTGACAAAGAAATAAGACATTCTTCCTTTTTAACCGGACCAATATTTCTCAAATAGATTTAGCCAATATAATAAGAACCTATATATAAAGTAAAAATATTTTTATCCTTGCCCGTTGGCATGTTTCCCAAATTTAGAATACGTAATAAAAATAAAAATCAAATTCAACTCTCTATTTTCGGAATTCATTTTCAACTAAAAAAAATGTAAAAAAAGGGGGGAGGATCCGGATTGTAAACGGACCCCATAAATAACCCGGAACATGGGGGGACCCACTCATCACGGACCTTGCCAAACAGGAACTCTTAACGGATCCAAAAGCCGAAGAAGATCCTTTCGAATATTCCTTCGGATGCTCATGCCCCATCCCCAATCCTCCCTCGCCGTTTCCCCAAACATTCACAGCCATCTCTCTCTCTCTTGAATAATCAAATCAAATTATTAATTTTATCGTCTTTTTCTCAGTTATTATCCCAATCCCAATCCCAATCCCCACCGTCCTCTTCTTTTTCCTCTTTATAAATTTATCCGATCATCCTTTGAATTCTTTATTCGAATTTCTCTTTTCACTTTAGAATCAGTACGTTCCGTTTTGACCAAGAACAATTCCGAAATCATGCTTACCGATTCGGAGCAAGAACAGTTGATCGAGAAGCTCCAAATCTTCAGGATCCAAGGAAGAGATAAGCGCGGACGCAAGATCCTCCGCATCATCGGAAAATTCTTCCCCGGTATCCACCACTTCTCTGTTTTTATCTCTCTCTGAGTCTCTGCTTATATGTATGTGTTAGGATTGGAATAAAATTGATTTTTGTGTTTTTCTTTGATTGTTGAATAGCTCGGATTGTGAGTTTTGATGTTTTGAAGAAGTATCTGGAGGAGAAGGTTTTCCCTGAGCTTCAGAAACGGCCGTTTGCGGTGGTGTACGTCCACACCGACGTTCAGAAGAGCGAGAATTTCCCCGGAATCTCGGGTTTACGATCCATCTTCGATGCGATCCCGGTTAAAATCAGAGAAAATCTCGAGGCCGTCTACTTCCTCCACCCTGGCCTCCAGTCCAGGCTCTTCCTCGCCACCTTCGGTCGGTTCATGTTCGCCGGAGGGTAAGAGTCTCCCTCCCTCCTCCTTTCTCTCTCTACTGTGATTCATGAATTGACATGATTTCGTTCCGGTGTACACGCAGATTGTATGAGAAGGTGAGGTACGTCGGGAGGGTGGATTACCTGTGGGACCACGTCAGGAGAAACGAGATGGAGATGCCTGATTTCGTGTACGATCACGATGAAGATCTTGAGCACCGTCCGATGATGGACTACGGGATGGAGAGCGATCATCCAAGGGTGTACGATGCGCCGGTGCCGATGTACTCCATGAGGTGCATCTCATAGTAGCCGGCCGTTCCCAAGCGTAGTAGTCGTAGGAGGGCATAAAAGTCTCTTCCTTTTTCTTTATGTTTTTTTTATTTTTTGGTTTTTGGGGGTATGTAGGTGTAATTTGTGTATAAAAAAATATGTAAATACTAAAAAAAGAGTGGTGTTGAAAATATGGTGGAATTTGAAAATGAACTAGCTTTATTGATGAGCGTGATTAAAGGTCTAAGAATATGGACCCTTTTGGGAGATAATCTTATCTTCTACAACGGTCAAAAGTTTCATATGTATCTGTTTAATTTATTGTTAACCACGATAAGTATTTGTTACATAAAAATCATTAAAAATATCACATAATGAATGTTTTAAACGGCAAAATACGTTTGATTCAAAACAGTTGAAGAATATTTGTAAAGTCAAGAATTTACGCTTACAGAAAAAGTTATAAAATTCCGAATGACATTAGGTGGAATTTTGTTGTGAATGGTAAAAAGAGGAGTTATGGTGAAATTTAAAAATGAATTAGCATTATTGATGAGCGTGATTAAAGGTCTAAGAATATGGCCCCTTTTGAGAGATAATCTTATCTTCTACAACGGTCAAAAGTTTATATCTATATATATATATATATATATATATATATATATATATATATTTAATTTATTGTCAACCACGTTAAGTTTCCGTTACCTAAAAATCATTAAAAATCACAGCATAGAAGACACACTTGAATCAAAGTAGTTGAAGGATATTTGCAAGGTTAGGAATTTGAGCCCATAGAAAAACACTTATTAGGAGGAACTGTTACAGAATTTCGAATGAGATTAATCTCACCTCTTATATAGATGTAGGGACACTCGTGGATATATCTAAAAAAAATCATTAAAAATTGAGTGGAGCTATCATATTCTCTAAATTAATTAATATATATATTTTTTTATTTAAAGGGAAATTAGAAAAATATTTATTACTTAATCTAAAATTATCAAAATTAACTATTACATTTTTTGAATTTCATTTAAGGGCAAATTTTTTGTATGATTGAAAAAGTAACAAAACCATGTCAATATTTTAACCACATGACATCATATTTTATTTTTTTAGTTTTATAGTAGGAAGGTGTGTCCTAGTCAATTTATGCATAGTTCGACTAATTATTTCTCTGGGTGATCTTAAAGATGTATTCTCTCACTTTAACTTGGTGCATTCAAGATTAAATTTAAGATTTAATTCCTGAAATACTTTCTAAAAGAGTCATACACTCGTTGATAAGAGAAAGAGATCATCTCCTTTTGTCAATCGGACTAACACCTTTTCAGTGGAAATGACATTATAATAAACAGATTATAAATATTGAAAAATGCACTAGATTATGAAAAGTATAAGATTAGATAAAAATATATATATATATATAATTATTTGAACAAGAAACACAAATTTTAGATAAATAAATCTAATCATTAATTTTAAAATTAAATTAACAAAAACTAAAATAAAGAAAGATAATGCTTAACATTTTAATAGTTTATTTTGATTGAATAAAGTGAGGGAAGGAAGGTTGCATTTGGATGATTATTTTAGATAAAGAATTTGATTATGTAATTTTATAATTTTTTTTGAATGGGTAAATATTTATAGGTAAAATTTTAAAAAGTTATTAAATTTTAATAATAAATTATGTGAAAATATACCTAATAATATAATTTTTATTTTAGAAATTTTAATAACATAATTTTTATACCTATTTTAGTAATAAATTTTAATTATACTATTTTTATACTTACTATATACATATTGTATAATTTTAATTATATAATTTTTTGTAATATTATTTTAATTATGCAATTTTATACTATTTTAATTATGATATTTTTATACTATTTTAATTAGGATTTTTCGTTCATAAGTCCTATTTTAAAGCCAAACAACATTTTAAGACTCACTTAAATAAAATATTGTTCGCAAGTTTTATTTAAAAAAAAAATGTGCACCAACTCCAACTAATATTTTTTAATAACAAAAATTTAAGTGAATTTTTTTTTTGTACACTTATAAAGAAGGGTTAATTTTGGAATGAAATTATATTGACTATTCCTTATAAAGTTATTTTTTAAAATTTGTGAGCTCTCAACAAATTTTTCTTTTAATTATACTATTTTTATACATAAAATTTCTCTTTTGATTGTACTATTTATATATATATAGTTAATAATATAATTTGTAATATCATTTTAATTTTATTATTTTTATACCTATTTTAGTAATATCATTTTAATTATACTCTTTTATACTTTTTTTTTTTAATTATATTACTTTTATAATTATTTTAATAATGTGATTTTATTAATATAATTTTAGTAACATCATTTTAATTATGTCTATTGAGAGATGTGAATTTTCTCTTTGGAATAATTTGGAAATAACAACTGTTTCAAAATATAAGGTAAACCATAGTGAATGAATTTATATTCAATTTAAAATTAAAATAGAATAAACTATGAATTATAACCTCTAATTTTAAAATTAAAATAGAATAAATTATGGATTGAATTCAAGTAACTTCCATTCTAACTCTAGATCAAACAATGTGATCAAATGATATATTTGGTCAAAAAATAAAAAAAATTGACTCCTGATATAACGATTGAGGACCATTCACTTGGCAGAGACTCTTGATATAACGATCAAGGACCGTTCACTTGGTAGAGAATATGGTATTCGAGACCGCAACTTAACAAAGAAAATCTCCACTTAAAGTAACCACTGTAGGGTGTGTGTTAGTTTTAAGTCATTATGATCCATGTATATGTGGCGTTAAAAGAATGGAATTCGAAATTGATAAATATAATTCATTAGTGGGGTTTGTTCAATGAGTCTTTTTATAAGATGAAATCCAATTAGTTGATCAGTCAAATTATTTAGCATTGATAAACGCGTGCAAGAAAGTGGTTCATTTTATAATGGGGGCGGTGGTTGCTAACGGCAATATAAAAGGGCAAAAAGTAAAGCCCACCGAGTCACCGACAATCCAATTTTTATTTATTTATTTATTTTTATAAAATATGTATCTATCAACATATGCGCGCACGTCGACTAATCATCTTAATGGCATAGTACTCCAAGTCGACATAATATATTCAAGATTAAATTTAAAATTTAATTTCTGGAGTGTTTATTATAAGAGAGTCGAATTCTGATTGATAAGAAAATAAAGTTCATATTTTTTTCAATCGAACTATCATCTCTTTGATATCGACAATCCACTTTATTGGATCATTTGCTAGTGGTGTCCGTGGATGGTGATTTTCTACTTAATTTGATGAATTGGATATTCGATTTTGGGATTAGGCATTCACACAAACCAATTTTTTTTTTTTTTTTTTTTTGACTTTAGATAAATAAATAGAAGAGAAAATAATATAATTGCTGAGGGCATGTGTTTCTTTTTTTGAAAAATTTGTTGGAAAACAAAATGAGATGTGGAGAAATGAGAGAATAAAATAAAATGAAAATCTATGTTTAAATTTATAAACATTTGTTATCTCTAAAATTGAGAATGTTTATAAAGTAAAAGAGTTAAAAAAATAGCGAAAAAAAGATTTTTAATGAATTAATCTTGACATCTCCTATAAATACTCGTACCCGCCAATACATTTTTTCTCACGGATCAGTTAATTGATCTCCATTTTTTGTTTATTTTTTTTTTTATATTTGAATTATGCCAAATTAAATTTAGCATACTTCCTTGACACATCATGTTATCAAAAGTTGGATTTAGTCCAATGCTAATCAGATACAAACATACAAAAAAAAAAAGAGTCTATTGTGAGGCTACGAAGTCAATACCATCTCAACAATCACTCTTCATCCCCTGACATAGAGTTTTAGGGTAACAATACTATGGAAATATATAGAAAATATTTATGCCCCGTTTGATAACACGATTCAACACTAAATGTATTAAATACTTATAAAATGAAGTGTGCTTTATAACATAATGAAGCAATTAATAAGCTACCACTTAAAAATTGTGCAAAATTTTAAGTAATGCGTGACTTAATTCTTTTTTCAACACTTTTAACTTAAAATCATTAAACTTCCATCTACCACAGCTATCATTCAACATCAATGCTATAACATCTTGCCAAATAAAAAAAAAATTATACACAAATCATTATAGATACAAAATTACTAAATTGAGGAAAAGTAGAGAGACTGAAAATTGTAGATTGAGAAAATTTTATAGATTTTTTTTTGGAAGTCAAAAGTATTAAAAAATAAATATTTAATATATTCATTACTTAATAAACTTAATATGTATAAAGATTTTTTATGCTCACCCAATATTAACTAACACATTAAAATGGACCCCAAGGACAAAGTCTATACCATCTTAAACCCAATTATTTATTTTCTTTTTACTAAAATTTTAACAAAACGCACACACGCGCTCGGGTGATGAAGAAAAACATATCCTGCAAGGCTGGCATAGAAACAATAACACAGCTTAAAAAATGTAATAATTTAGTACGAATCAAATGTCAGAAATGAAGGATTTTGGTTGATTCAATTATTTTATTTTATTTTAATTTTCATATTACCCTAAGTTGCAAAATACTTCATTATCAAGTGGGTACTTTGATTCGGTGAGGATTAAGTGTTGCAGCGACAAATGTTTATTGGCGGAATGGTTCTTCTGGTAGGAAAGAAAATTGACAACAAGCTTTTCCAGTTTCAAGGGTGCCCGCGTGGAGTGTTTCGACAATATTTTATGACAGCGACATCTGAATTATAAATATTTGTTGTGCAACAATTTTTTTTTTATGGATATGACTAAATATTTACTGTTCAATTTTTATTTATAATATGAGTGTTGTGATATAAAAGTTACTGTATCATCAATAGGTGATATAAAAGTTATTGCACAGTAATAATTATTTTACTGTGGTCTAGTTTTGCAAATATTGTTTTGTAACAAATATTTGGAAACTTTGTATAGATATTTTGTAACATGATTTAAAATATTATTGTGCAGTTTTTTATTAAATCAAAATAAATAATGAGAATTTTATGAATTTAATATTGAATCTTAGGATCCATATAAAAAAGAGTTTTTTTTTTTTTTTGGTGCGCACTTTGTAACCATAGAGTTCAGGTGCTATCTCACTTTTCTCTCTAACGTTTCAAATTTCACAAATTGCCCCTAAAATGTTACATTTCTCATCAAATTGATCAGATTGACTAATACAAAATGGACCTGGAAGAAGAATGCTCAAGGCAAACACCAAGTAAATATCCTCAAACCAATATCGCAACAAAATAATCAAATTTTACCATACGCTCATGGTTACTTAAATTTTAAATGCTGATTTTCAAGTGTTGTCTGTTTAATTAGTACAAAATTTAAAGATTAAAAATTATTTAATTTACATTCCTATACTTAAATTTAATTTTTTACTAAAATCAAGACAATGAGAAAAATATTCAAATAAAAAGGTGAGATATGAAAATAAAAAATCTTGATTTTTTATTAAAATTAAGATTTGTTGAGGGTGGAATCTTGAACGGTGAGAGTAAAATAAAAATGAAAAGGGAGTTAAAGTTGTGAAGGTAAAATAGTCTCAACTACAACAAAATAAAAAAATAAAAGACTGAAACCATTAAAAGCATCTCCTCTATATTTTGATGTGCCATTTGCCCAAATGGCACACCAAAATCCTTTATGAAGCTCACACCAAAAAAAAAAAAAAAAAAAAAGAAAAAAAAAAAAGAAAAGAAAAAAACAACTCCAAGGAGGCGCTATTTTTGGTGTGCCATTTTTTTTATTAAAAAATTAGCCTAATTGAATTTTAGAATTTTAATTTAACAGCTAAACATTATTTTTTAGTTTCAAACTAAAGCGTAATTTTTTTTTTTAAATATTAATTGAACCGTCAAAAGGTATAATTTTTTGTTTCCAACTAAAACACTAATATTAAATTTTAGATTTTAATTTAAACATCAAATGTTAATTGTTAATTTCAAACTAATTGCCAAAATTAAAATTTTAAATTGACAATTAACCTTAAATCCTAATTAATAATTAACCCTAAACATTAATTTACAATTATCATAAACCCAAACCAAATATGAGCAAACCCAACCCAACCCAACCCAACCCCAAACCTAACCCTAATTTAGTTTTATACTCCCGAGTCCCCAAGTCCCCCACTGCAAAGTACAATTGACATAAAATTTTAGGTCTAAGTAATATTAATTAAAATTATCAAATAAATAAATAAGCAAGTTAGGCCTAAGTTTTTGTTCAATTGGTGTTTTTGTTTATTTTCCAAGAAAAATGCAAACAAAAATAGTTTATTTTCCCTGTTTTTCTGATTTTTATTCAAGTTCTTTACTTAAATAAAACAAAAAGAAGAGAAACAATAGCCAAACACCCCCTAAATATTCACAAAAGAAAACATGGGTTTAGATAGAAATTAGAAACAGAAGTCATTTGTCGATCCTACTTAAATGTAAAAAAGCAAAACATAGGCAGTACCACAAAAAGAAGCAGAAGGATCAACTGAATGTCTTCAAGTTCTGAAAAACAACAAAGGAAAAAAGACGGATAGCTGCCTACCATTCTCTCCTATGTCACCAGCATAAAAGGCAATGCCTCGTTGCACTCGCAGTAGTCATATTCTCCTAAAGTACATAAAATCAGCAAGGACACCAATGTTAGAACTCAAATAAAGAGGCCTTGTCAAATATTATAATTTTTTTTTTTTACCTCTTATCATTGATCATAATAATTTTATGTTTCCACAAGCATGTTGTAGATGAATCAAGCATATACCATATATTTTCAGTCCACATTCCCTACCACATCAACATATTGATTACCTAGTCTTGACCATATCTAGGATCAGTTGATGTTGAATCCCACATTACTTGTGTTACCTGATCCTTAGCTATATATAAAGCCTAGGACAATCCTCCTCTTACAAGACGTCTTTTGAGAGTGAGTTAGGTCTATTGGGTCCTACATGATATTAGAGTCATGCTTTTTTTTTTTTTTCCTTGATATTGAATGTGTTGAATCCTACATCAATGTTGAGCCCCCCCCAATATCCGTTGCAATGGTTTGTCAAAGTTCACCTTGCATGTGACGGGATGTGTTGAATTTCACATCGCTTGTGTTTCTTGATCCTGAGCTATATATAAAGCCTAGGACAATCCTCCTCTTACAAGGCGTCATTTGAGAGTGGTTTAAGCCCATTGGGTTCCTAAAATTGATGAATATTGAAGAAAGGGGAGAATTAATGATATTTAAGCTAAGTTTCATAATGGAGCCCCTATCATTTTTCTTACTTTGTTCTGCATCATAATTTTTCTAGGGTTGGAAAACTATGTACAGTTACATGTTGAAGGATCTAGAGTTGCAGGTATGCAGCTTTTTTACATGTTTTTTATTCCAATTCTGAAGAATTCTAAATGTTTCATTCTCAATGCATGAGGGTTAATAACGCACAAAACAGCAAAACTTGCACCTTATTTCGAAGCATGAACTTTAAACATTTGAAATTGTGGTAAGAAATGAATGCATGTTAAAAACTAAAAATTTAGATGCATTCATTTCTAATTCCAATTTCAAGGCTGCAATCCTCTATTTAGATAAACTTTTAAGGAAGCACAAGAGGTTGATTCAATCTCTTTTATTGTACCATGTAGAAACTCAATGGGCCTATCTCACTCTCAAAAAATGCCTTGTAAGAGAAGGATTGCTCTAAACTACACACCCCTTCACACGCAGGTTGGATTTTGTCAAACTACTGCGAATGGATATTGAGGGGCTCAACATCAATGGGGATTCGACAAGCTCTCTCACGCGTAAGGTGGACTTTGACAAACCACTGCGAACGGATATCATGAGCCAACATTGATGTGGGGTTTAATACGCCCAACATCAGACAAAATGCCTGGTTTGGATACCTCATGGGAACCCAATGGACCAAACTCACTCTCAAAGACGCCTTACCCTAGGGTTTATATATACCTCAAGATCAGGTAACACAAGCGATGTGAGATTCAATACGCTCCCTCATGCACAGGGCTTTGTCAAATTACTGCGAATAGACCCGATATCAATGTGGGATTCAATTGACCATATTAACCAGAAATTCATAATGAGCTCGCAACATATTAGGGGTATAGAATGCAACAACATATTATGCTAAATGCAAATGAAACGAAAACAATACCGCAAACACATTCCTGATATAAGTTCAACTTAGATTACTTACACTTATTTCTTTGATGCAAGGGGATTTGGTTTAAGCCAAGCGGGTGAAGTCCAGAAAATCTGCGAATGGTCCGGGAAAGATGCAATCGGCCCACATCTAGTACTCTCTAAGCAATAGAGAGAGGTGTCAATGCATAGTTCCCCCAGGTTGGTATCAGTTTCATTGCTACCATAGAGCATATCTTCGGAGAAATATACACAGTTGCCCTTCAACCCTGCAAAACCCAGAGCCGATACAGCAAAAGAACAGTCATCACCAATGAAAAACACGTCATCACCCAAGCTCTCAACCCACTCCCATTCTTTGTCCTCCTCATTAAGCTTATAAATTTGCAAATGAACTGGTGCATCAGGATCAATCTCTGCAACTGGACATGGACCAAAAGTCTCATCAAAGTAAATGTAATCTGCTGAATCAATGTACCTATCAATCAAATAGAGGTCACTGCCTGATACCACCAATCTCTTGAATTGGCCACCACCATACAGCGGCATCGCAATTTCTTTTGCCTTCAAGTCGGTGCTAATAACCACAGCCCTCCCTTTACTATCCACCGCACAGAATTGCCCTTTGAAATAAACAATATCATCATAATAAGATTGTTTAGAATCATCAATTGCGCTCCATGTAGATCCTAACTCGATAAACCCCAATTTCGTTCCATGGATAGCCATAACCGCATAATGATCACCATTCGCGGTCCAAGGAGTAGATGAAATAACAACTTTCTTGAATAACATGGACTTAAGCTCATTAAAATCCCTCTCAATGTTCGTGGTTAAGTCAACGAAATCCATACTATGGACTTTGCCAATTTCAGATACACGGAAATTGAGCAAGTTCAGTACCTTAGGGAACTTCTCCGGGACTTTCTCCGTCAAAATCCTCGAGAGCACATTCAGAGGACGCATTTTTCCATCCCCTGACTCTTCAACCCTAAGCAACCATCCCTTGGGAGTTTCCGATTTCGAAGCCTTCGGTCTTGGAGTTTCGTCCGGCGGAGGTTGGACAAAGTAGATGGTGCTCCATTTCAGAGAATAGTGGCCGCGGCGTTTCCTGTTGAGGGCGGGGTTGGGTGCGATGGGGAAAGGGAGAACCATCGGCAACGGCGGGATGATTTGGAACGGAGCGATCGAGGATCTCCATGCGGCGCAAACCGATCTGAGCCTAAGAGTGTCAATGGAAGTGTCGAGGCATTTGGCGATCGTCGTCAGTGGAACTTGAGGGAGTTTAGACCAATCAACAGCGATCGTCTCTGCCATTATCAGTATCGCTGGAATGCTACTCGTGGCTACCGACGGTTTTAGAGAATGAAGAGGTGGTCGTCGACGAGTAGTAGTAGTACTGGCCGAGTGGAGGGCGATTGCATGAGGGAATCACTAATAAATAAAGGGTTAATTACACTTTATCCCCTATAGTTTGGCCCATTTGTACTTTACTCTCTTGTGGTTCAAACATCGCCACTTACCCCCCTATAGTTTGTGGACCTAAGTACAACCCTCACTCCATTAATGGAAATCGTGGAATGTCGATTTTACCTTTCTTTATATCTTAACACTTAGATGTTTTTTCCTCATCAAAACCCTACCCATTTCTCATCCGAAGCTCTCAGCCTCTGCACCATCTCTTCACTTCCTCACCATCGTTCCTCACTTTTGCACTGACGTTCCTCACTTTCTCACCGTCATTCCACTAGATGATCGCAAAATCCTTCTATCTTTAACACGTTCTTCACTCGCAAACTATCGTTCATGCAGATCTGAGAACCAAAGGTAGTTCACCTCACAATACTTCTAAATCTGAGAACGATAACCCTAGATCGTTCTCCAATTATTTGATTTTTCTCATTTTTTCCGTTCATTTCCCATATTTCGCGTTCATTTTGTTCATTTCGATCTCATATTCTTCGATTTCTTTTGCAGTTTACGCCAGATCCGAGAATGTACGATAATAGGGTTTTGGAAGAATCGTGCAATATCTGTTCGATTATTGAAGAGTGTTGAAAGAAATCTACGATTGGCAGCTAGGATTTCATTGTTGAAGGTAAAAAAATTGTATTTTCTTCATGTTAATTGATATTCTAAGTTTTGACGTTTCGAAAATGTGGGTTTTCATGTTCCGAAAATAGGGGTTTTCGTGAACTGCAATGACTTTCGAAATTTAGGGTTTTCATGTTTCTCATTTTCATCTTCTGAACTGGAATGACTTTCGAAAGTTTTTGGTGCAACTTGTTTGACAAAAATCAGTATAAATTAGGGGTGTTCAAAAAAATCGACAAACTGAAAAACCGAGCCAAACCGACTAAAAAAAACTAAAAAAACCCGCCCCTGCAAAAAAAACTGCCAGGATCGGTTCATTTTTCGCAAAAAACCGACCCTCGGTTCGGTTGGCGGGTTCAAGACTTGTGAACCGCGGTTCACACTGAACAGCGCCGACCCCCTACAATGTCATTGTTTTGGGGGTTTATATATATACATACGCTCATAATACATGATAGGAATCCTATCCGCCTCATTCTTCACTTCGGACTTCTTACACCAAAACGTCCTCACTCCTCTTTTTCCTTTCTCTCCTTCCAGTCGAACCCTTCGCAGCCTTTGTCGCGACATTTTCCTCCTCCCCGCTACGTCGTCGTCCTCCTCCTCCCATCCGCGAGAACAGATCACAACCCTAAATCGCAACCATCACTGCCCTAATCGTACCATGGCAGATCCGTCGCAGAGGTTCTCATCCCACGCTCGTCAAGGACCTCAACCATCGCCATCGTAATCGACGAATCGTTGCTCTCGTTCGTTGTTTCTGCCTCGTAGCTCGCAGCTCTCAAATCTTCCATGGACGTCACAACTCTCATATCCTCCATCACTGTCGCAGATTCGACTTCGTCCTCACAAATCTGCCGTCGCCTTATAGCAGATCTGGTATGTTTTCTTCATTTTCTCTCAATTTGTTACCGATCTCAAATCCTCCATGAAACTTGTTTTCAATTTTTTTGTTGCTGGTTTCTATTTCTGTTTTTCTGTTGTTTGATTTTTTTTTTTGCTTACTATTCTTATTTTTTGACTAAAAAAAATCGAAACCGCCCCGAAAATCGCCTGAAAATTGCCATTCAGTTAATTCAATGTACAGACACCGAACTGTCAGGGAGCGGTTTCTAACATAGAGAAACCGAGGACCTCGGTTCAGGGACCCAAAATCAACAAAACCGCGCTGAACTGCACTGTGAACACCCCTAGTATAAATTAGGGCTGATCTTCTGAATGTTTTTGATAGTGAAATTTAGGGTTTTCATACTTAGAATTTGATCTTGTTTGATTGAACTGAACTGTGCATGTGTAATGTGGGTTTGGCGAACATGAATTGCATGCAAATGTTTTTTTGCTTTTGATTCCTAATCATTGATTACTGAATTTGATATGAAATGGTCCTCATTTTTCAATTGGATTTGTTTAGTAGGTCCCCTTGTTCCCCACATCACATTTGTATTTATTTAATGTCAAGATTCCTACTATCTCCCAAAACATATTGCTGAAATGTGGTCCTCTTTGTCTCTTGTTTGCCTTGATATTGTTGAAATGTGGTCCACTTTGTCCCTTTTTGCCTTTATCATTTTTTAATCATTTATTGACTTAAGTTTTGTCCCCTTGTCCTCCCATACCTGGTTTATACTAATGAAAAGTGTGTTTTTTGCTTATAAATTTTGCAGATGTCTTTGTTCAACCTTGAGATACACCATGGGGGGTACTTCAACTTTAGCCCAACTTTACATTATGTTGGGGGGATGTAGAATACCAATTTAATTGTGATGGTAATTGTTGGTCTTTTATTGAATGGAACATTTTTTCAAAGAATTAGGGTATGATGGTTTAACTCATTTATACTTCAAAATGCCTAAAATCGAGATGTTAAGGAGAATTAAAACTGATAATGATGTGCTTGACTTAGTTCGATTGCATAATGAAGGTCAACATTTTAGGGTAATCTTATATGGAGAGACTAATGGGCAAGTCGTTAATGAACAAAAGCTTGAAGAAGAACATGAATTAAATGAGAGTGATGATCCTACTTTTAATGTTGATGATGTTGATGAGAGTAACGAATCTAATAAAGAAGAGCGTGATGAATCTGATCAATCAAGTGAACTCAAGATACCTCTCTCAAAAGTATCTTCATGCAATTACGGATGATCTAACATGGAAGGTGAGTCAAATGAAAAGTACAGTACAGAGGGACCTGAATGTGAAAGTTAGTAAGTGGCAATTGTATAGGGCTAAACAGAAGGTGAGAGAGGCTATCGAAGGTGATTAAACGGTACAATATGCAAAATTGAGAGATTATGCTAAAATGGTTTGGCAGTGCAACCCAGGTAGTGTTTTTGTTATCACAACTGAACATAGACCTATGGTTGAGGTTGGCCCTGGGATTGAGTTGCCCCCACCAATTTTTCAGAGAATATATGTGAGTTGGAGGTTAGAAAGAGAGATTTCTTGCTAGTTGCAGACCGATTATTGGGTTAGATGTGTGTTTTTTGAAGTAAGTTTCTGGTGCAACAAATTACTTTTTTTGGACATGATCATAAAATGTACTTTTAGACAGTTTTTTTGAGCCATTATTGTGTTTGGATAGAAAACACACTTTTTGAGCACATATTTTGAGCACAAAAATACTGTGTTTGGATATCTAGAATTGGTGTATTGTTGCCATTATTGTGTTGAGTGTTACTGTTGTAGGTTTGGAAAATGTTTTTTGGACAACGTTTTTTGGACAACTTTTTTTCGACAGCGTTTTTTGGACAACCTTTTTTGGATAGCATTTGGATTGTGTGGACTAATTTTTTGGACAACATTTGGACTATTTTTTTGGACAACGTTTGGACTGTGTGGATAGGTAGAAAGGGTTGGATTTTGGCTTGGTGTTAATGTTGCAAGTTTGTAGTGTTTTTTTTTTTTTGGACGGTTGGGATTTTGCATAGATTTTTTGTACTGTGTTTGGATAGTGTGGACTATGTTTTTGGACAACGTTTGGACTGTGTGGACAAGTAGAAAGGGTTGGATTTTGGCTTGGTGTTAATGTCGCAAGTTTGTAGTGTTTTTTTTTTTGGACGGTTGGCATTTTGCATAGGTTTTTGTATTGTGTTTGGACAGCTATTTTGAAGTATTTTGATGAAAAATTATGTAATGACATGGTACATTATAATTTTTTTATGATTTAAATGTACTTATGAATGTATTTTGATATATTAAATTGGTGTATTGTAATGAAATTATGTAATTTGATATATATCAGATAATCATTATTTTGAACTTGATGGATGATGAACAAACAAAAGATGGATCATTCGAATTTCATTACTTCAAAGATTACACATTCATACATTCATTTCATTAGCATGAACATAGCTAAAATTGCAACAATAAACACACAAAACACAATTTTTTGAAAAATGACATGATTTACTTCAATGATTTGAATCTTCACTTCTAATTTTTCCAATCGTTTTTTGAGAAGAAAATAATCTCCATCACTAACTTCGTTAATTTCCTATTTTCCTTTGAACGGAACTTTATCTTCATACCAACCCAAAAATGAGTTGCGTCTTTTGTTGCTATATCCTAGTACCATTGTTCTTTTGAAGGTCTCTCACTTTGAACGACTTTTAAGTCGGCTATTCGATCATATTTGCATTTTTTTTCCCGAAATCACTTCCATAAATACTTGAAGAAGACATGAAAAGTAAAAATATGAATTGTGGATGAAAACAATTAAGTGAGAAGTGTTGGTTTGGTGCAAAAAATGAGTGAGAAATGTTGGACTTATATAGAGAAATATGGAGGGTAAAATGGAAACAAGGAAAATATATTTTTGAGGGAAAAAACACAAAAAACACGTCTATCCTCGTTGCTGGCGCGTGAGGCATACTTCTGTCAATTTTGACAGAAAGTGTTAGATTTGGATTTAGACCCAAGACTACAGGAGGGGTAAATGGCGACGCTTGAATCACAGGGGATAAAGTGCAAATGGGCCAAACCATAGAGGGTAAAGTGTAATTAACCCATAAATAAACTGTTTTTGAATTTAAAAATTCCGTTTGTTATTTATAAATAATGCAAGATTTTTTAATTTTAAATTCTAATTTTTATAAAGAATCAATTAATGGCACTTCCAAAATGTCCAATTGCACTCCATTGACATAATTCAAATAAATAAATTTTATTTTACTTTCTATTTTTTTTTCTACATGTCTTGAAGGAGGGGATTGAACTCTACCTTCTACAAAAAAGGCTAAATATATATCCACTTGGTTACAAGTCTTGAAATATTTAACTTTCTAGGCAATGTAATAATATTATTATTTTAGTTTTTAATTTTTAATTTTAGCATGAAAATATTATTGGCAATTCCAGTAAATATAAAGATGTATATATTACGGGTAGATACTATTTAAAAGTACTATTCGTTCGATATATATAAATAAAATAGTGGTATTTGAAGTTATTTTTTTAAGTTTAATTTGATAATTTTTTGAAATTATATTAACCATACAATTTTAATAATTTATGGGTGATATTTTTTGGGTAGCAAAAGTCTATTACTTTTCAAATTTATCATCACTCATCTTTTTTATTTTATGAAAACTCTAATTCTGAAAATATATTATTTTTATATAAAAAATATCCTCAATTAATTCTTGGGTCTTTTAATATGGGCCCCAAAGTCCACTACTATATTGATAATATACCCATTCTAACATTTTCATTTGTAGAAACCCCAACCGAAAGCCGTGTGTTTCAAAACCTAGGGCAAGTGCATGATGCTATTTATACATGGTAGGGTATTTTGAGGGGGAAAAACCAAATTAACAACTTTCCATTTTCGAGCACGCGTGAAGAGTTCAGAGCATTGGAAATTCCCTAGTCGCCATCTTCCATTGTCGTCTCAATCGTCCATCAAACGCCTACCCATCGTCGGCGCCTATCGAAACACTGTGCAATGCCGTTGTCTACCTTCGACGACGACCTTGAGGCAGGACGGTCCGGCAGAAAACCCTTGCAGTAGTCCATCACCGGTGGGTACCTTCGTAGCAAACCAATTTAAATCGGTTAACAGTAGATTTCTGATTTGAAGAAAAAGGCAATAAAACCCTAGCAATAATTTCAGTGAGTAATTGTGTATTTCCCTCTCTTCCTCTTCATTGCTGATGTATGGATTGTTGAGATGGTTAATGTGCAGTAAAAATTACATATTGAGGTCATGTTCTTGAATTTTGCTCTGATTCCTATCCGCCGCCGCTGTCTATTCCAAGCCATCGGTAAGTTTTTTTTGGTAAGTTTCATCTTATCCAATGTAATCGTCATTTAGGGTTTAGGGACTCATGACCATTGTGTAGCAAAAATCGGTGATTGATTTCTTGACATATTGATTGATGTGCAAAAATTGAACATTGATATGGGTTTGTTCATTCTCAAGAGTTGAATTGGGTGTTTGCAGAAAAAATATAACTGTACATTACACATTCAATTTTCCATCTTAATTGTCGTTCTTCTTTCTCTTTTTCTCGTTGATGTTTGATTTAATAAGTTTTTCACTATGTAGCAGAAATCAACAATGGAAGTCTTGTTTTGTATGACATCTTGTTACTTTTCATTATTGATGTAGGGTTGTCAATCAAGATCGTTACTGTGATGTATGAATCGATGTTTAGTTAATCGTCGATTGGTTAATTAGGATTGTTAATGCGTATCAAAAATCACATTTTCGATTTGTGTTCTTATATTTCTCTTTGGCTCCATGTAATTTGTTAAGTTTGAGTTGTTAAGATATTTAATGTGCAACAAAAATTACAAATTGGTGTCTTGAATTTTTGAATTTCTATCTTCCTATTTTCATCGTTGACGATTGGTTAATTAGGATTGTTAATGCATATCAAAAATCACATTTTAGATTTGTGTTCTTATATTTCACTTTGGCTCCATGTAATTTGTGAAGTTTGAGTTATTAAGATATTTAATGTGCAATAAAAATCACAAATTGGTGTCTTCAATTTTTGAATTTCCATCTCCCTATTTTCATCGTTGACAATTGGTTAATTAGGATTGTTAATGCGTATCAAAAATCACATTTCGATACGTGTTCTTATATTTCAATTTGGTTCCGTGTTGGCGGTGATGTTTTGGTTGTTAAGATATTTAATGTGCAGTAAAAATCACAAAATGGTATCTTCAATTTTTGAAATTCCATCTCCCTATTTTCATTGTTGACGATTGGTTTAATATGATTTTTAATGCATATCAAAAATCACATCTTCGATTCGTGTTCTTACATTTGAATTTGGTTCGTTGTCGATGGTGATGTTTTGGTTGTTAAGATATTTAATGTGCAATAAAAATCACAAATTGGTGTCTTGGATTTTTGAATTTCCATCTCCCTATTTTCATCGTTGACGATTGATTTATTAGGATTGTTAATGCGTGGCAAAAATCACATCTTCAATTCGTGTTCTTACATATTCAATTTGGTTTCCGTGTCGGTGGTGATGTTTGGGTTGTTAAGATATTTAATGTGCAGTAAAAATCACAAATTGGTGTCTTGAATTTTTTAATTTCCATCTCCCTATTTTCATCATTGACGATTAGTTAATTAGGATTGTTAATGCGTATCAAAAATCACATTTTTGATTCGTGTTCTTATATTTCAATTTGGTTTCGTGTCGGTGGTGATGGTTTGGTTGTTAAGATATTTAATGTGCAGTGAAAATCACAAAATGGTGTCTTCAATTTTTGAATTTCCATCTCCCTATTTTCATCTTCATCTTTGATGATTAGTTTATTACGATTGTTAATGCGTATAAAAAATCACATCTTCGATTCGTGTTCTTACATTTCAATTTGGTTCTATGTCGATGGTGATGGTTTGGTTATTAAGATATTTCATGTGCAGTAAAAATCACAAAATGGTGTCTTGGATTTTTGAATTTCCATCTCCCTATTTTCATCATTGACGATTGATTTATTAGGATTGTTAATGTGTGGCAAAAATCACATCTTCAATTCGTGTTCTTACATATTCAATTTGGTTTCCGTGTCGGTGGTGATATTTAGGTTGCTAAGATATTTAATGTGCAGTAAAAATCACAAATTAGTGTCTTAAATTTTTGAATTTCCATCTCTCTATTTTCATCGTTGACGATTAGTTAATTAGGATTGTTAATGCATATCAAAAATCACATTTTTGATTTGTGTTCTTATATTTCAATTTGGTTCCGTGTCGGTGGTGATGTTTTGGTTGTTAAAATATTTAATGTGCAGTGAAAATCACAAAATGGTGTCTTGGATTTTTGAATTTCCATCTCCCTATTTTCATCGTTGATGATTGGTTTATTAGGATTGTTAATGCGTAGTAAAAATCACATCTTCGATTTGTGTTCTTACATATTCAATTTGATTTCCGTGTCGGTGGTGATGTTTGGGTTGTTAAAATATTTAATGTGTAGGAACAATCACAGTTTTTGAGATTAACGATGCAAAAATATGATATAACTATATTATTTTGCAATAAGGCGCTTGATTAACTAAATATATGTAAACTGATGAAGTTTTTCTTAATGCATTTGTGAAACTTGGATCATATAGTAGATATGAACGATCACAAACAAAATTATCGTTTGTTTTTTTACGGAACTGTTTTTTGTTTCTCAGGTAATGGCGGGTGCATCCGATAATCGGCATGAGCGACATATGAAAAACGACAATGATCTAGTAGCACATAAGCAAGTAAGGGGTAAACAATATAGGTACAATCTACGTAGCTTCTGATTGTGGAGTAATTGTTACGTACATAATGAGGCAACGAGCGAACATCAAGCGTACAGGCAATGACGGGATAACAATTGTCGAAATGATGGTTAAGGACATAATAAATGAAAAGCATGGTAGTCGGATCTTTGATACATTTTATGCATAAGGCAGTTGAGTTCGATTAGTCGGGCGATAATATGTTTTCTTTCTTGTTTGTTTCGGTTCTTAAGAAAAACTTCATTTCACAGGGATCATTTGTTCGAACTTTTGTTATATTGTTTTTTATATACTTTTTGATATAATGGTTTACTTATTTATAAATTTATTTGATGTGAGTAATTTTAGGGTGGATGTAGTTCATGATTAATACCTTTCATGTCGGTGTATTTCTTGTTCTGTACAAATAAACGTGCATAAAATGTCTCAGATGAGTACGACAAAGTTTTACATGGTTGTAACAGAAATTTACTGTGCAGTAATTTTTATACCTCTAAAATAGTTAATGTACAACAATATTACAAAATGGTTATGTACAAGAATATTCACTCAATTACAAATAGTTAATGTACAGTAATATTACAAAATAGTTAATGTACATCAATATTCACCCAATCATACTGTATATCGATTTGTGATTTTTGCTACTGCAAAGTGCTCATAATTTGTTTTTCTGGTGGAGAGAAGGATAAACCTTCACTTCACAATCGCATCCAACAAAAGTCAATTATACAGAATCCCTAAAATGATACCAAAAAAGGGCCCATATTAACAAGTATAAAGAAACTTTCACGGATAAAGACCATTCAAAGCAAATGACACATCAGAAAACCACTTCAGTTAAGAATAAGAAATAAGTACATGGATTAATTAAAAGCGAAGTTAACATTAACATTTAGCAACACCAGTAACATACGAAGAAGCCATCAACATCTGTGTTTTCCATGTGTTTAGCCACGATTTTCAAACACTTAGAGAGTATCTCGCATTCATGAAACTCGAGCTTTAAGCACTTTTCCTAGTAACATCCACAACCCCACAAACCGAATATGTATCAATAAGAGCAGTGCCACCAAACGTATTTGAATCAAGACCAAGCTTATAGATAGATCCATGTATGGTTGACCCTAACTCAGGTCATTCCATACTCACAAGCAACTTCAGCAATGTGGTGAAAACAAATGGATTAAGTTTGTGTCCTTTCTCTATGTAATATAACAAACAGGTTAATGGATTCGATGTATTGGAAGGCTTGTGAGTAACCTTGAATCAATTTAACAAACGAGACCACATGTATTTCAGGCATTTCATCAAATAATTTGCAAGTGTCAATTGATTGTTTATATTTTAATAGACAACAATATTTATATGTCGAAAAAAATTAATGAACAACAATATTACAAAAATAGTTAATGTACAATAATATTACAAATAGTTAATGTACAACAATATTCACCAAATTATAATTGTATATCAATACGTGATTTTTGCTACATATTAAAAATCTTAACAATCCAAACATCACTGACGAGATAGACCAAAGAAAAAATACAAGAACATGACTTCAATATGTGATTTTTCTACACATTAGTAATCCAAACTACCCAAAACATCAACGATGAAAAGACGGCGAGGGAAATTCAAAATTCCTAGGCGCCAATTTGTGATTTTTGCTACACAT
Source organism: Eucommia ulmoides (assembly GCA_016647705.1). Taxonomy (NCBI): domain Eukaryota; kingdom Viridiplantae; phylum Streptophyta; class Magnoliopsida; order Garryales; family Eucommiaceae; genus Eucommia; species Eucommia ulmoides. The sequence goes on along the minus strand of CM028325.1, from coordinate 26,418,882 downwards.
TAAAGATTCTTAATAACTCAAACATCACCGATGGAACCAAAAAGGAGATAAAAGGACACGATTTGAATTTGTGATCCAAGTTAGTATTGTTAGAAAGATCAATGATTTTTGTTGTTTTAGGCAGCTTAGATCAACATGAACAGTTCATTCCAACTGGATTGAACAGTTGATCCAGCAGCTAATCAACTGGATTGAATAAAGACCCATATCTTCTTTATCCATTCAAAGCAAAAGATTACTTAAACTAGATGATGATGATGGTATGTTCACCTAGAACAAACTATAATTTTCTTGAGAGCTTACATGATAATTACGTGCCGTAATCACATAAATGAAAGCTGAAGAAATTGGATTTTGTAAGGAATTTTATTATTTCCCAAGGAAGAGTACATCATTCTACAACAACATTCAAACTAGGAAGAAATTCAACAAGCTTAAAAATTTATGTACATCAATTTTTGCAATATTCATACCAGGAAAAAAATTAAAAATCATTGTGCAACAATATTATAAACCATGACAACACAACAAGCTTAAGATTGTTGTACAACAAGTATTCATACTACTAAAAAAATGCAGCTTTTATACTCATATTAAAGCTTAAGCCTCTTTTGATGAAGGTTTTATGTTCCAGGCAAGAATTTATGGAGTTTGACGAGAGATGAAGCCCAAATGAGGTACACCCATTTCGTATTAGTTTTTTGAGTTCCAGTTTTCTTAGTATAATTTGATGTAGTTATCTATTTGTGATGATGAAAGGCTTGAGCAATATTCATACCGTTTGAGCAGTGTATGTCAGTCGCTGATCACCCTATATCCTTGCCGCTGATTGTCGTCACCGGGAGCTTCCGTCGGAGTAGTAGTATTTCAGGTCGTCGCCGTTTGAGAGAATTTGTGTATTTAGGGTTACCCACTTGATTTCTTTGCAAATTTAGACAATGAGAAATGAGAATAAAAGCTTTAATTACCCAAATCTCTTTAATTTTTGTAGCTTGAATGAATGAATTAGGTAGAGAATTCCTTGTTTAGCTTGACAATTGTTTCCAAATATACCTAAAAGGTTTCACTTGACAATCGCGCGTGAGGCGTTTGAAACACAATCTTGGTTTTTTTTTTTAAATAATAATAATTGATTGGGGTTTTAATTGAGTGGGCTTTTTTGTTAGGGCACATACAAATATCCATTGTAAAAATGGGTGTTGATTAAAAATTCCTTAATTCTTTTGATATAAATATAATCACCACATAAAATATTCAATATTCCGTTAAAACGACGACAAATATTTCTATCACCACCACTACCACAATAAATAATTGTTAATACCCAACAACCACTATAACAAATATTTATTAACCGCTGCCACTACCATAGTGAATATTTCAAAAATTAACATACCATCATCGTCACTACTGCATCAAATATTCATTGTCACAACTCTTACGACATGTTTGGTTGGACGGAATCGCGGGTGGAATAAAATCGCATTCTGCCCTCGATTCCTATTCTGTTATTTGGTTCTCCAATTGAATCACTTTTGTGATTTCATTGAAATAAAATAGGGTGAAATGAGATTCTATTTGTGATGACGTGGAATGAGATTCCAACCCAATGGAATCAACATCCTAAATTACATAATAGCTTTTGTATTTAAGCTCTTGAAAATTGAGAACAAATATTAAAAATTAAGAACAGAAACAAAAATTAGAGAACATAAATAGAAATTAGATAACAGAAAATTAGGAATAGAAACAGAAAATTGAGAATAAACAATTAAGAACAGAAACAGAAAATTGAGAATAAAAAATTAAGAATAGAAATAGAAAATTGAGAATATAAACTGAAGATTGAGAACAAAAACATAAAATTAGAGAACATAAAATTGAGAATGAAAACTGAAAATTGAGAACAAAAAATAAAAATTAAGAACAAAAACAGAAAATTGAGAACATAAACAAAATATTGAGAACAATAACAGAAATTTAGAGAACAGAAAATTGAGAACGGAAACTAAAAATTGAGAACATAAACTGTAAATTAAGAACATAAACAAAAAAATTGAGAACAAAAACAAAAAATTGAGAACAAAAACAGAAAATTAGAGAACAAAAATTGAAAATTACGAACGAAAATAGAAATTAGAGAATGGAACTAAAAATTGAGAATAGAAACAGAAATTAGAGAACAGAAACTTAAAATTGAATGAAATAGTGAAATATAATAAAATGAGGGAAGGAATGGAATAGTGAAATATAATAAAATTTTGTAATAAAGGCATAATGAGAATTTTATTATATTTCATTCCATTCCTTCACTCATTTCATACCAACCAAAAAAGAGAATGGAATAATAATTTCATAAGGGCATAATGAGAATTTTACTATATTTCACTGTTCCATTCATTCCCTCATTCCATACCAACCAAACAAGAGAATGGAATAGTGATTCTATTGACAATTCCATTCTATTTCTTCTTTCATTCCATTACTTCTTTAATTTCATTCCACCTTTATTCCATTCTGTCCAATCAAACGAGCCGTTATAGTCAATATGTGTCTCCTGCAGAGGTCGCATGTTCATTCTTTAATTTTTTTCCGTCCTCCTTTGCTAGTCGTCTTCTCAAGTGGTTTTCTCATCTGCAATGGTGATTGGTGACGAGAAGGAAGTTGGGTTTTCCATGCGAGAGTGGTAAGATTAAGAAAAACGATAACCTGTATGAAGAACTTCTCTCTCTAAAATAGACTATTCTTGTGGGAGGATATTTATGTTTTTATAGAAAGTAAAACACAAAAAATCAAAAGTAAAAGTAAAAAAAAAAAAAAAAAAAACTCAAAAAAAAATTAAAACAAAAAAATAATAGAAAACCAAAAGTCAAAACAAAATAAAAAATAAAAAGTGGTGGTGTCGAAACTTGTGTGCACCAACAATATGGTTCGGTTAGATTCCACGTAGTAATAGGTGCTGAGCTGGAGTGATGATGAGGGGTGTTGAGTCTTGGAGAATTGGAGATCTGAAATTGATTAAGTGTTCTTCACATGCTTGGTTGAGATCCTGAGAGTCGATGTCCAAAAAGCGGGTACTTGCACAAAGACCCGCTCGCCGTGGGTGTGCCTGCAAAACCCTTCGAGTGTGAGAGTAAGAACTTCGGGAAAAAAAGCTACACAATTGCTCTAAGATGAATAATGAGCAGTACTTTGTGGTATTGAATGCCTCTTGGTATTTATAGGAGTTGGAGGGCGAATAGTGTCGCTAGTCGAAATTATGAGCACGGTTAATTAGTCGAAAACCTTGCGCTTAGTTCTTGATGGAGTGTTTGAGGAGATAACCCATAGACTTGGGCTTTGCGGCCCAGTGTCAAGGCCCAAGGATTTGATCCAATCCACTTGAGGAGATTTGTTCTTATTGGGAGAAAAATGACTAAGTCTTCGAGGATTGTTGCCAATAGATCAGCAGATGCGATGGAGGATGTACACGTGTCTGAGGCCCAAGTGTTGACAAAGTGATGTCTAAAAATATCATCATCAAAAAGAAAAGAAAAGAAAAAAATAATTAAAAAAAAAAAGCGAAGATTGTCTTGATACTATCTCACTTGATATTATCTCAAACATAAAGGAAGATAAATGATATTATTCCAAAAATTTGTTGCATCAATTTCGTGCAACCGAACATTGTAAAAATATACTCTTAAAAAAAAAGAGACAGAGAGATAGAGAAGTATAGGGAGTGGTTGCCACAAATCTTCTAGTTGTTGCAGGAAAGAGTGAGCTTATAGAAGCTGCCTGTAATTCTTCTACCTTCTCTCCATTCCATTTCACTAGTAACATAAGAAAGGCAATGTCACGATCTCCTAAAATCAGAAGGAACAACAATATTAGCCCCAAACAAAGAGACATTGTACTTATATTACTAAGGTAGTAATGAAGGCTTGTATCCTAACAGTTATATAATATATCTCCCTAGTGAAAGTCTAGTATTCAAAATTCCATCCCCAAACCCTTTGTTCAAAAAAACAAAGGTAGTCCTTGGTTACGTTGAATTTGCATCTCAGAATTGAATTGAAAATGAACCCATGAAAAGAAAATTTAAAATTTTTTATGCCTTCATTTCTAAATTTAAATTCAGAGGCTCCAATTCCTTACAACCAAACACTACCTATTGAAATATTTAATATTTACGTTAATACATTATTTATTATTTGGTATTTAATTCATATTTTGTATTTAGGTCGTAGCTTTTTTTTTTTTATTCAATTTATTAAGACTACATTCTTATTATGACTAAATTAAATCAAAAAGACATATTCTTTCACAATCAACAAGTAAAGCCCTAAACCCCCAAATCACACATTTTATTTCTTTAATTCACCGTTTAGTAATACTTTTTTGAAGTACTCTTCAAATAGAAAAAGATGATTTAGCTTACAAAAAAAATTATTTTACTTGAAAGTAAAAGCGAAGCCTACAAAGAAGTTACTTTTACTTAAAAGTAAAAGTAATTTTTTTTGGTTAAATAGTGTAGCGATAATATCTTAATATTATTATATAAATGATATCTTAATTAAAAAATCATAAATAATTTTAAAAATTGAATAGTGAGGCCTGATTCCATTGATATATATCCATGGATCCCTAAAATATAAAAAACAAAAACAACTATTGTTTGCTTTTCGTAAAAAAAAATAAAAAAATAATCTTAAAATCATCTTTTTAGATATTTATTTTTGAAAGTAATATATATATACATTTTTTACCCCGCTAGGTCAATGACTAGTCTCATTAGGTTAAAAATTGAATAGTGAGGCCTGATTCCATTGATATATATCCATGGATCCCTAAAATATAAAAAACAAAAACAACTATTGTTTGCTTTTCGTAAAAAAAAATAAAAAAATAATCTTAAAATCATCTTTTTAGATATTTATTTTTGAAAGTAATATATATATACATTTTTTACCCCGCTAGGTCAATGACTAGTCTCATTAGGTTAAATCCTATTTATTATTTATATATAAACACTTGTGTACATCTCTGTGAAGTGTAACTTTCACATATACTAATATAATCGTCTTATATTCTCTCTCAATATTCCGTTTCTCAATTATTCTAACATGGTATCAAGAGCCAATTTTTCTAACATTTCGTACTAAAATTCCACGACTCTATTACTCCAAATCATCACTGGCGCTGCCTCTATTACGTCATATATCACCACATATGGAGACTTGTCCCAAAAGGACAAGTTCAACGACAACAGAGACAAGCCCAAACAGTGACTCACATGCCACCACAAACTATTGCATCGCTATAATTGTTTTTCATCCATCCACGACTCACCATTGATCACATGTTAATATCAACACCACCAAAATTATTCTCTTTCCAAGATGAATCTAACACCACCAACCTCACCTCAAACAGAGCTTCCACGCACCCGCACGCATGTCTTGTGTCAATAACCTCTATATTAACGCACCACTAAGTAATCTACTTAAGCCCTTTCATGTGTCAGCCACATCAGCATCATGTGCCACATCAGCGATACGTCATCAATTAGTGCCACATCAAGCAAGGGTCATGTCACTTACCACCTATTGCTACGTCAGTCGCCACGTTATCTGCAACCTTATTGCCATATCATCATGGTCAATCACCACACAATCGAGTCAACGACCATGTAATCCTCGCATGCCATGTCACTCTTGCTTCGTCAGTTGCCAAATCATCCTTCAGCCCATTCTTCATTCATTTGGCCGGTTCACCAAATTTTTTACCAGTTGTTTTTAGCTAATTTCGCCGTTCTGAATCTATTTGTGACATCTATTTTATCAATAGATGATACAATATACTTCTCCTTATATTGTTGATTCAGCTCACTGTGGTCTTTGACTGGTTCAAAGGTTCATCAATCGGTTCTGCACGACTTTAGATATTTTTCTTGATAATTTCAAGCTCCTAATTGCATCCACATCCTCCATTTTTCAAAATTCACATTATATAATATACTTATTTATATATTGTTGATCCGATTCAACGACAATGTCCAATCCTTATCTTTCACCTGCTGTTCTTGTTACCAATAAAGGTTCTGATCCTACCTCCACCATTGCTTTCATCTCTATTGGGGATTTAACTTCACTCTTCAAATGTTTTCTCTCTAATTCTGATACAAATTGGGGATATAACTTTATTCTTCACTATGACTTTTAATCCCAATGTATTTTTAAACTATTTGTTGATAATGCTCATACGATTCATGTTGTTGATGGTTCTTATATGAATGTCACTCATACTGGTCATATTTCTACTTCACACCTCTTTATTTTTGACACATATTTAATTAAAAAAATCACTTTAAACATCTTATCTATTAGCAAGTCTACAAATTGGGACTTGAAGTAATATGTTTTAACATTGATTGTCGTGTGCAGAATCTTCAAATAGAAAAAACTCTTGGGACTGGGTGTAAAATTGGACGTATATTTGAGCTCAGTGGTTTGCATCTTCGAACTCAATCCTCACCACAATCATCATATGCCTATTTATTAACTTGTGCAACCCCACTACCACCACCATCATTATCATCACGATCACCATCACTCCTATCATTGTCATTACCACTACAACCACCATTCTCACAATCATAATCTGATTGATCTTTTCTTAGTCTTTGATATTTTCAATTAAATCATGCATCAATCGGATGTCTCTATACTTTAGCCTATAGTGGGAAGATAGGATATGTCTCTGTCAAGCATTTAGATAGTCTTTTATGTCCACTCTGATGTTTAGAGACCTTCACCTTCTACCACAATGAGGGGATCCAAATACTTTGTCATATTTGTTAATGATTGTTCACGATACACCTAGCTATACCTCATGCATAAGCATTCTGAATTACCTCAAACTTAATATTTTCTGTTATAAGAAGTTTCATGGAGTCCCTCCTAATTACAGCCTCTTGAAAGTCGTTGGGTATGTCTAGTTTGTCCTCTTACAACCTCATGCACATACCAAACTTGAATCACGATCTCGACTATGTTGTTTCCTCATATATGAATCAAACATCAAAATATCAATTTTGTGACCCAATTTGTAATTGTCTCTGTATTTCTCATCTGAGCACAAATGTCACTGAACCTCAAATAGATCCTCCGGCTACCCCTATTGTCCCGTACTGACGTTATTGTTCAGTCTATGCATTCTGAGCATGAGTCCCTCAAGCATGTCCCAATAACATTAGATATTGTATCAACTGAGTCCTAGAGAATCTCCATCATTATAGCAGGGTAAAATAAGCTCTCCTATGTCTTCGTGATGTTTATTATTTTTCTAGTACACTTAATTTGTATTACTCTCATTCTTATAAGGAGGTCAGTACAAACCCTCTTTGGCAGAAAATAATAGATGAGTAGCCAAAATTCATACTTGGTATCTTGTTGACCTCCCTCCTAAGAAAACATTTATTGGATGCAAGTGGATTTCAAAATCAAAATACTTTCTAATGGCTCTATTTGATGTTATAAAGCCCTACTTTTTTCCGAAGGATTTACTCAAGAATATGACATTGACTACGAATAGACATTTTCTCGAGTAGCTAGGCTCAAATATGTTCGTACTCTCCTTGTCGTTGCTACCATTCCCAATTGGAGTATTTTTCAGATAAATATAAAAAATGCCTTTCTCAATGGAGAGCTCCTTGATAAAGTTTATATGCATATTCCTCCCAGTTTAGTTACACTTCAACACAAAGTATATTGCCTTCGGCATGCCTTATATGTTCTCAAACAATCTCTACATGTTAACTTCGCAAAATTCACCACTATCATCCATCAGTTTGGGTTTATATCGACTGCTCATGATTCTGCCATGTTTCTTCACCAAACTAATGATGAGATTATCCTTCTTTTACTATATGTGGATGACATGATCATTACAGGGGATGATCTACGTGGTGTCTCAGAACTCAAAAATTTCTCAATGGTTAATTCGAGATGAAAGATCTCAGCGTACTCATCTATTTTCTTATCCTCGAAGTTTCATCTGACTTATATGAGTACTTTCTCTCTTAGGCTAAATATGCCTTTGATCTCCTTTTTAAGGTTGACATCACTGATTCCACTACTGTCAACTCCTCTAGAGCCAAATATTAGACTTACTCCACTAAATGACTTCCCTCTCCAGAACATCACTCTCTATCACCAATCAGTTGAAATTTTAGTATATCTTATTATTATTCGTCTATACTTGACTATGTTATTCATCATGTCAATCAGTTCATGTCTACACCTCAGACCACTCATTATTGGACTGTTTTTTGCATTCTTTAGTATGTCAAAGGCATTTGTTTCAAGGGCTTCATTTATCAACACACTCCACTCCCACTTTATAGGATTTTTCTAATGTCGACTAGGCTGGGGATTCCTTGACAGACGTTTTACCATTGATTATTATTTCTTTTTGGACAACTTCCTTATTTACTGATGCAGTAAGAAACAAACTATGGTTGCCTGCTCCAGTACAGAAGTAGAGTATCGTGCAACCGTTGACATATGAGTCTTCTCCCCTACTACAACCATTCTAAATTGTGACAATAAGAGTGTTACTCAAATCGCCCACAATGACGTTCTTCATGAACGCACCAAACACATCGAGATTGATTGTCTCTTCATCCGTCATCACATTTTCCTAATACTATTCGTCTTCATTTTGTTACTTCTACCAATCAGATAGCAGATGTTTTCACGAAGACACATCTATCTGGACGTTTTCACACTTAGTTTCCAAATTCAAGTTCACCTCTATTTTACTGCATTGAATTTGAGAGCGGATGTTAATATATACAAATAGACTGTGGTTCACTAGGTTAAATCCTAGGTCTATTAGGTTAACCCTACTCCTAGTTTATATATAAACACCTCTTTACATAAAATGTACCCTTCACACAGGTCAATACGATCATTTTATATTCTCTCTTAATATTTTGCGTCTCAATTATTCTAACAAGAAAAATTACCAAACGATGCTAAAGTTAATGAGAGATTAGGGGTATACATTAGAGCGCATAAAATTGGATCAAAATAAACTAAAACTCAAAAGAGAAGCATATAAACTCAACATTAAGTAATTACTTACACTCAAGAGGTGTTAGTTCGATTGGCAAAGAGAGAAGCCTATTTCCTTACTAACCAGAGCTCGATTTTTCTGGAAAACACAACAAGAATTAAATCTTGAATTTAATACTAAGTGTATCAGGCCGATATGGTGAAGTGCGTTTTTAAGATCACCTAGTAAAATAATTAGTCAAGGTGTATGTAAGCTAAGCCGGACACACCATACCCAAAAAAAAAAAAAAAAAAAAAAGAATTACTTACAATTATCTGAGTCACCGGGATTTGGTTGAAGCCAATCAGGCGAATTCCAGAAAATCGGCGAATAGTCCCAAAAATGTCCGATTGGCCCACATAAATCACCGTCGAAGCAATACACACACGTATCAGGGCATAATTCTCCCAGGTTGGAATCTGTCACATTTCCACCATACATCATTTCTTCAGAGAAATACACACAGTTTCCCCTCAACCCCCCACCAAAATCCGTAGCCAACACCCCACATGAGAAGTCATCACCAACGAATAACACTTGATCCCCCAAGCTTATTACCTCCTCCCATTCTAGGTCCTCCACATTCAGACTAAACACACTCAATTCAACCGATACATCAATCTCATTATATGAAAACACTTGCTTAACAACTAGATAGAGATCACCGCAAGATTCCACCAAGTGATTGCGTCGGCTACCGTCTTTATCACAATGCGGCGGAGCTGGAATTTCGGTTACGGTCATGTTGGTGTGGATAATCACGGCCCTCCCCTCGCAATCCACGGCACAGAAATGCCCTTTGAAATAGACAACATCGAGATAGTGAGCTTGTGGATAATCGATTGAAATCCATGGAGATCCTAATTTGATGAACCCTAGTTTTCCTCCGTGAATTGCCATTACAGCATACTCATCACCATCAGCGGTCCAAGGAGTAGACGACATCGCAACTTTCTCGAAAACCATGGAGTCAAGCTCATTGATGTCATACCTCTCAAGTAGACTCAGAAATTGTGTGGTCGTGTTCACGAATTCTATAGTGTAGGCTTTACCAATTTCATAGATACGGAAATTGAGCAAGTTGAGTGCCTTGGGGAAATTCGCCGGGAGCCTCTCGGTCAAATATGCGGAGAGCACATTCATCGGACGGAATTTTCCGTCCCCTAATTCTTCGACCCTAAGCAACCAGCCATTGGGACTGGGAGATTCGGATTTCAAATCCGTCGGTCTTGGATTTTCGTCCGGCGGCGGTTGGAGGAAGTAGATTGGGATTTCTTTGAGAGAATAGTAGCCTTCGAGATCCTCGTGGAGGGCGGGGTTGGATGCGACTGGGAACGGAAGAACCAGTGGCAGCGGCGGTGCGTTCTTGAACGGAGGGATCGACGATCGCCACGAGGCGCAAACCGATCTGAGCCTAAGATTGTCGATGCGATTGTCGAGGAGTTTGGCGATCGTCGTCAATAGATCGTTCGGGAGTTCAGACCAATCAGACGGTCTGTCTGTCGCCTCCGCCATTGACGTTATCTTACGAACCCTAGCTGTGGCTACTGTTCGGTTTTGGAGGATGAAGAGGTGGTCGTCGTCGACGAGAGGAAGTGGCCGACTGGAGAGCTTCTTGATGGACTGGTTTGCATGGGGGACTTTTTTTAATTTTAAATTCTGATATTTTTTAATTCATAACGAGCACATAGTTGCAGTAAGTTATTAGACCAGCTTATGTTATATGGTTAAAAGAATTAGTTATATTCTGTTAATTAGTTATAACCCCATTATTTTAAGAGGCATTTGTCTTTTATTTTCCTTGTTATTTTGTCAAAAACTAAAACTCTCTCGAGTCATTCATGAAATACCGATCGACTCTTTGTTATTTTGATCAAATACCATTTAGTTCCCATCTAAGTAAAAAATTACTAAAATTTTAATTGTAATAACAATTTTATCTTTAGTAATTAAAAAAACAATTAAATAAATTTTAAAATTAAAATACACAAATATTCTTTTAAGTAATTTTTTTTTTTATATATATATATATATATATATATTTTCTCCCTCTATCTTTTTACATTAACTTTCCTATTTTAAACAAAATTACTTTTTACTTCTCAATATTTTAAAATTATTTTTAAACGCTAAACCACCGCACCCACCCGCAACCCCTATTCTTATTCATCCTCCTCCTTCACTCTCTCTGGTTGAAGCCGCCAGATTTGTGTGCGATACACAAAAACCAACACTGTAGCTAGATCTGTGCATGGGGAGTTGCCAAATTTGTGTGCGATACACAGATTGCAGCTGGATATGTGCGTTGTGTAGAGATCCCACGTTGGATCTGTGCTCAAATATCCGACGTTGGATCCTATAAGTTTTGAAAAATAATATTTATGATTTTCAGCAAAGTGATTTTAAAAGAAAAAATCTTGAAACTTTAAACGAGGCTTTGAACATTGAGTTAGATAATAAAAGGTGTGAGCTTGATAGAACTCATTTGAAAATTTATTATGTTGAAAATGATTGTCGAATTCTTAAAAATGATCTTAAATTTATGCATAAGAAGAATTTTGGTCTATAGGTGAACGTTAATTCGTTAGAGCGATCACTTGAAAAGACTCAAAAGAAACTTAATGAAGCAGTGGATAAATTCAAAGATATTGAGAAAACTAAACTTGTTGAAAAATTAATAGTTGCTAAAGCAGCTCCTCAATATCACCATCAATATCGTACTCCCGTACGAAATAATGATTATCTCAAGAAATGTGATAACAATATTAGTTGTTTTTGTTGTGGAAAATATGGTCATTTTGAGGAAAGGTGTTACATATTGCTTGGTTATCCAGTTGGATCCAGAAATAATTGGATACCAAAGAAAGAATTTTTTTATGCAGGTATGGATGATAGATTTGCTCAATTAAGAATATACAATGAATATTACATGCTAAGAAAGGATTCCAGATTCAATGCACTAACGAGGATGAATCAAAATATGTGAAGACTCAATGAAAAGTTCCCAAAGTAGCAAGCTCAGTATAGGGGATCAATTGATGTTTATCCTCAAAGAATGACAAGAAATCAATCAGAAAAAGACGACGTGCATGTAAGGTGGTGGCAAATCACAACGAGGCAAAACAGCCCAAAGCACATTATGAGGGCAAGAAGATCATCATTGAACCAATTCAGAAGAAAGTTGTTGTGCGGAAGGAATAAATCATAAAGGTAAATCAAGTAAAAGAAAAATTGGCTGATTCAAAGGATAGCAAGTTTGAAATTGAAAGTTTACCGAAGGTACACACACAAACTGCTCCCAAGGATGAACTGGGTATGTCAGATTTCCTAAAATTTAAATATGTTAATTTTGTTAGGGAGATCGATACGTCGCACTTTTCAAATTAGTTTATTTGAGATTGTGTGTGTGTGTGTGTGAGAGAGAGAGAGAGAGAGAGAGAGAAATCATTTCATATTTAAGTGGTATAAAAAGGTTTTTTAAATTAATTATTTGTATGGATCAAAATAAGGGATAAATGTGGAATAAATAGGTCAAATAGGACAAAAGTGACCTGCTAGTCAATCGGTAGTGGCAGAGCCTGCATTTTGTAGACTCTGAATTGGTTTTTTAACCGACCAGTAACAGTTGGTTAACTTACCATTACGGGGATATAACCCCTTGGACCCCATTTTTCTCTTCATTCCCTAATTTTCTCATTCTCTCTCTAAATACCCTTCAAGATCCAAGAGAGCTTCTTCCTAAAACCTTAAAGGTTATCCATATTTTGTTTGGATTTGAAGATTTTGGGCTTAGATCTACCATTCTCAATACATAGTAAGAGATTCTTCAACAAAAAGGTTGGTGTTCTTCCTCACTTCTAAGGTTTCATTAGATCTACTATATAGGCTTGATATTCTTGTGTTTTTGAATTTTGAATCACTTGGTAAATATCATTGTGGGAAGAAAATGCTTAAGGGTAGAGTAAAGCAACCATGCCAGGAAAAACCTAAATATGATGCCACACATTTCTTAAGTAAAGAAGATGAAGAAAAATATGAAAATGAAACCGTGAATCGTATGGTTGTGTGCTTTAAACCTGTTGATTTGGTCAACCATAAAAAGAAAAATATTGATATTGAAAGATTTATCAAGAAGATGGGGGTGAACTGATTTTCTTTCTCAAAATAATCTATGGATGTTGTATTGGATAATTTTTTTTTTTTTTTATAACAATCTTTCGTTTGGTGAAAGGAATTGGAATATTTTATTAAATGAGTCAAAATTAAGTTAGATATGGATGATCTTAGAAGAATTTTGAAATTTAAAAAGGGAAATGTACTTCCTTATAACAACACCCAGTGGCTTGTTAGTAATCTTAAGAGAAGTAAAGTTTGTAACAAGCTTAATTTGATTGGGGGTAAAGCGGGGTCATTAAGTCTTGAACATCGTCTCCTTCATTCCATAATTACCCACTCTACCATCCTTAGAGGTGGTAGTCATGCTACGTCACATGATTATGATTTGTATTTATTGAATGAATTTGTTGAAGATAACGGCTCGTATCATATTTGAGCATATGGAATATCAATTGAAAAAGCCATCAAAGGTATTACCCTATAGTGATGCTCTTCAAAAACAAATTTAGCACTTTAAAATTGATATTGACCTTGAAGATGAGGCGCTTGTTATGATGAGTCCAACATGATTGAATGTGAATAATGTAATTTTGATGGGTTATGAGTTTGTAAGAAATAGGTGGGTGAAAAAATGAAGTGAGGAAAGAGAGAGAATGATTGAGAAAGATGAAGAAATGGAAGAGTTAAACACTGATCAAAAAATTGATCAACTTTAGGGTCAGTTTTATAATTTTCAGCAATACATTGAAGTGCTTGATTCAAGAGTGTCTGGAATAACGAATGAGGTGATAGAAATGAGATTATCAAAGGAAGTTGGATATGGTAGAATTTGTGCATTGATGGAAGCCGGGTTTGGAAGGGGTTACAAGCAACATGGAACAAATGTTCATGTTCATGCAAAACCAATAGCATTCTAGAGGACAGTTGTAAGACTCGATCTTGCATGTGCATAATTTTTAATTGTAGTTTAGAGAAAAAAATAAAAAATAATAGGGCCTATTGTGCCATTTAAATTTTTCTTTAAAAATTTAGGGGTTATTTTGATATTGAAAAATTTGGTTTTAATAACTTTAGGGGTTAATATGTTAATTTTAATTTAGTGTTTTTTTTTTTTTTCACCTGATCCCTCTCTCTCTCTTCTATTCTATTGGGTGATTTAAGGTAAAAATATTTCTCACTTCCTTTTTGCTTTGTTTTTCTTAGAGTATGCATGTGTGTGTATATATATATATTGAATTTAGATTAATAAATAAAAATAGTAAAATTGTGAATTTAAAGTCAAAATTATAAATTTAATTAGAATGGTGTTTTTAATATTTCATTGACTAGTAATATTGTTAATGATTAGTTAATATTTTTCTGTAAATAAATTTTTAATATTGTTAACGATAATCTTTTGGCCTTTAAGTAGTTTAACTAATTCCCATGTATGATTCGTGTGAAGAGACTCAATCTCTTTTATCATAGCAACAATCCATTTTGTAGATTCATTACTTATGTTAGCATCATGATAAGTAGAAGGTTCATCTTCTTCTTTAATAATTTTTGTCATAGACAAAGTATAAGCAATTACATTTGCATAAGCATACCTTTGAGGTGGCTTAATGATTGCGTCATATTTTACGCGATTTAATACTATTAATTTAAATTTCATTAATCTTTTAAATTAATTAAATTAGTATAATTGATTTATTTTATTTACTTTTGTAGATTTGAAGGTTTGGAACAAATAAACTATATTTTGGAGAAACAATAGAGAAAAGAAAGCAGCTTGCAAAACCGCGCCGCCCCGCTACCCGTCTAAAACGCTTTTGAGCGGCAATGCACGGTTCCTTGTGGAAACCGTTTAACTTACATCAAATGGCCATGGCCATTTGAATAAGGAATTAAAAAAAAGAAGTAAAAGAAAGGATTTGGTGGGATTATTGGAATATTTTTGGTGTTGATTATCATTCATTCCTCATTATTTTTATTTTAGGAGACCAGTGCATCGGCCATTTCTTTCTTTTGTTTCTTGGGTGGTATATGGCCTTGAATGGAAATTTAAGGCCATGGTTTTAAAAAATAAAAATAGGGGTCAACATTTAGGAAGAGGTTTTTCGGACAAGACGAGAGAGAGAGAGATTTGTTTCTCTTCATTCTTTGGGCAGCGTTTTGGACAAGAGAAAGAAAAAAATTATTTTTCATTTTTTTTTTATTTTACTGCCAGCCAGTAGGTTTTGGAATGCACCGTTTTACTTTCATTTTTTTTTTTTTTATTTTCTTTTCCTTTTTATCAAACTCTGTCGTAATTTGTATTCTTCTCCCGAATTGTGGTGATAATTCTTCGATGAGATTTATGTGAAACATCATTTTTTAAGAGAAACAAATCACCATAAATGATTAATCTCCTTTTAACTGAGTTAAGATTGTAGTAAGTATTTTGGTTTTATGTAATATTGTGTTTTTAGTTTAATTTCGGATTATATGTAAACAAATGTATGATGAAGAATATTGTTCTTAAAATGGTTTTATTATGATTGGATTTAATCTCAAAATACTCTTGTAGAGATTTTGGTTTAAGCTACGTTAAATCTAATACCTATAGTTTAGATCTAACGATCATACAATCTTATTCTTGAGATTTGATTATTGGTTTAGATAGATTATACCTAAATTTTAATTCACCTTATATTAGAGTAATGTAAGAATTAATTACCGAAAATAGGTCATCCCTGTGAATAATCAATTTAATTTTTTTAATAGTTCTGACTTATAGTTGGGAACACTCATTTGCGCTAATCCAAATTAAAAAGAAAATGCAAAAATAACCTAAATTCCAAACCTAAATAGTTCAATCTGTCATTCCAGAATGCATAATTTTCACCTGCAAATAAAGGTGGTCGGTGCATAGACTGCCCCTCAGCTAGTATGCCTATTGTGTGCACCATGTGATTTTTCTTAGCTTAGTGTATCGTGCTAAACCAGCTTTGATACTAATTGTTGGCCCAATGATCTACCCAAGAGGGAGGTTGAATTGGGTAGTTATAAAATTAAATCAAATTATAACATTTGAAAATTCAAATAATTAATTTTTATTCTAAATTAATTATTATCTTTATAGCAGTAGATAAGTGTTATGTAAATTAGGTGCACACCCAAACAACTAAAAATAAATAAAGTAAAATAGCAGCACACCAAAATTTATACTGGTTCACCAAGTTACTTTTAGCTAATCCAGTCCTCCGAGCTCCATGGAGAGTCGCACTTACTAATCACTATGATTCCTTTAATCAGGTAGGAATCAAACCCTTACAAATGATTTTTTTCGTAGGCTCAGAATCAACCTTTACAATCTCTCTTTTCACAAGCTAAGGAAGAACCTCTATCTTTTTACCAGACTAAAGATTAACCTAATTCTATTATAAGGAGAATGACGACCTAATTCTTTTTATACTTTAGGCTTAAGAATTAAACCTCACCAAATCTCTCCAAGTATCCTTTTACTCGGTAAGAATGGAACCGTTACAAATTCACTCAAAATCTAATTCTATTCAGGAAGAATTAACATCTATCTCTTTTCATGGGAAAAAAAGTAACCTAATTTTTTTATACACTAGGTAAAGATCAAACCTCAATCTCTTTACCAAAAGAGATTGAAATCCAACTACCCCTAATTAGATATTCCCAATAATATCTAATCTACACACAACTTACCAATTACAAGAAATTGATAAATTTTTTCTACTCAGAACTTCTACCACCTCAAATTAATTTAAACTCAATTAATGTCCCGATAAATACTACTGATAGAAATAAAGTGAGAATTTCAAAATTTGATTCTAAATAAATAACGGGTAACATACAATTTAACACGTAATCAGATTTTCACAAGAAATCGTTTCAAAAATATTTTCAAGCACTTTAAGTTCAGAAAAACGATTTAAAAGATCTAAATTCCAAGCATCAAATAATAATATCAAGTAGCAACAAAAAACTTAAGTTTGGAACGATCTCACCAGGATACTACCGAATGATTGAAATTTGAATCGCAATGAAACTTTAGATCGGTGACAACAACAATTTCCACACACTTCTTCAATAACTTTTCTCAAAGATAATCTCATAATACTCTCAGTATAATTTTAGAATAAAAACTTTCAGAAAGCTCATGCACTAAATAGCTCTTGAAAAATAATTGATTGAGATCATTTTTTTTTTTAAATGAAAGAATGCAAATCTATATATAAGGATTTAAAACATGCCCTCCAACGGCTAATTTTCACATATCATGACACTTAATTACACTTATAGATCCTTTATATTAATATGACTCAATTCTAGTTCAATTTACTTAATTATAGTGGTGGCCGCTAATTAAGCGCTGCCACTTTCACCGCAAGTGTACAGATCAAGTTTTAGTATAATGAACCTTTCGGTCGGGTATCACATCCACAAGGATTGGTTGAGATTACTATCGATTACCGCGATTATCATAACCTAATTTTATCTAGGCTATAAAAATGTGAATTTAATTAATTACTAATACTAAACTAAAATACTAATTAAGTTAAATATACTATAAATACTATATTGAGATTGTTTAGGGGAGTAGATTGCCTACAGATTAACTTTATCTACTTAAATGCGTTTCGTTTCGTTTTAGTTAACATTAACGGCGTTCTGCGTATCCGACAATTTCGGTTCGTAAACTCCCTCGCCACCTCTCCCGAGTGTAAGATGGGGGAATACGTGACTTCGTGTCAATGCCGAAGTCCCCCTCAACGTCTTAACGATTCTAGGTCATGTGAGTCTTGCCCCAACGTCATCGATTGCACACTTTCTAATGCCCTCCCGTGTCGTTAGATTGTCGTGTTGTATTTACCCTAGTCCGAATCCGAGGTTACCTCTCCCGAGTGTCAAACCCCGTATTCTCAATATATCTAAATTAGCATATAATCATAGAAACATGGCAACACAATCGAAATTATAAGGAACAACCATAAACAAAACACAAACTTCACCAAAACTACATTTTTATAAATAATACGTTAATCTCTATTACAATCCATGTTTAACTAATGGTCCTAACCATTTATACAATGTAAAATGAGTTAAACATGCTCAATCATACATAGAAGTTAAGAAATAAAAGGAAAAACGGATGAACTTAGCCAATATCCGAAGATTGGCCGCTAAAATCGTCCACCGATCGATCGATTCTCCTTCTCTGCATGGTAATCTTCTCCTTCGGATTTGTTTGAGCACTCCCCATACTCTCTTTATATTCTACACTAAGCCTTAAGGGCTCTAATGGACGGAGAGAGCAAAGGAGAGGGGAGGAGAGGGGTTTAAATAGGCAAAATATCTAAATAAATATCTTAAGACTGTGCAGAGGCCACCGCCATGGCTATGGGATTCACCACCGCGGTGGTGGAGTATGTCGGTTTAAGGTTCGCCTAGGCGGTGGACTTGGTGACATCCTGCATTGTCACCGCTGAGGTCGTGGATCTTAGCGCCGCGGCGGTGGACGTTCAACAAGAAATCAACTCTCTGCATCTTCATCGCCGCGACAGAGGTCTGGATGCCGCGGTAGTGGGCTTCTTTCACAATATTGCCTCCTTGTTTGTTTTTTCACTGTTCTCCGACCGTTCTCGATGCAATTTGATTGTTTATGCTTCGATTTCATATCTTTTTACCCCACACACCTATTTTAATACAAAAAGAATAAAAACATATTAAAAACGTAATAAACGTACTCGAAAACTAACAATTTCGGTTTGAAAATATATAGGTAATTTACACCTATCAAATACCCCCAAACTCGGAATTTTGCCAGTCCTCGAGCAAAAAACCCACACAATACGAGAAAATATAAAAACTAATTACGAAATTGAAAACTAAAAACGAAAAACACTAAAAACAAAAATGTGTAAGTTTTGATTATCATCTACCGGCCGAAAGATTTTCCTTCATCGGCCCCCAATCCTATCAAGTTCAAGTATAAATCACACCATGTGGTATTCTAGAATTTCAACGTTCAAAAATATTAAGCGCCATTCTAGATCCTATTTAAGTGTGTGTGTGATTAAAATAAAATATACTACTATCCATTAAATAGATGAGATTATCCCTCAATATAGTTCATGACTAAAACCTTTAAGGTATAGAGAATCCATACGCCTGACCCGAGATCTATTCTCCACTAATGTAGGCTCAGAGGTTCATGAAGATCATTAGGGCTTGGTTCGGTGTTGGAATAATGGCCACGGGTATATCGAAAATACCTTAATCGTCGTTAACGTGACGATACCTGAGGCAGATGCTTGGCTCTTTCTCACTCTCGAAACCCTATAGTTTAATTAGAAACAACCCTGAACATACGTTTAAGAATGTCGTATTCACTTGTCATGTAAAAAAGAAACGTAAATTTTTTTTTTTTTACATAACACACCCCCAAACCCGTTCGAATATTTAAATTTTAGGAGTGTGCAAAAAGGATTAAGTAACACACCCCCAAACTCATTCGAATTTCTACAATTTTAGGAGTGTGCAAAAATATGAACGACATACGACAAGCGAGTACTCGAATACCGAACCAATTTAGAAGTTTGCCCTAAACCTAACCGCTCACATCAAGTAGCGAAATGCTAACTTGATTCACTCACATTGTGCCTTTGATTAAGCGATAAAAGTTTAGAAAAAGTTCAATCGGCTAGGGTATTTGATAAGTGTTCAGAAATTGAATTGGCATTTTGGCTTCGACAGGGTAATGAGGGATAATGATATTGCATGGTAGGCTTCAAAAGGCTCAAGCGATCAAATGAATGCCTAAATCATATCTCTTAAACCACATCGCCTAGGATTTCACCTCGAATTTCCCCCAAATCAAGTTCTAGAATCCCTATTGTCATGAAATTGAGTGAATGATAATCGGTTTCAAATAAATTAGATAGTGTTATATTAAGTTTACATGCTCGTGCATTTAGGATTTACAATAACTTTTACTAAGATGATACGTTAAGCACACAGAACACACATGAATGATATTTATGCTCGATCTCAATAAACAATCAGGGGATAGACTCATCATCGGGTAAATGCCCAGATGACGTCAAAACTCAGCACAAAACAACAACTAAACTAAACAAGCTAATCCTAAACAATTATGCACATGATAAAAACAGTGAAACTTAACTAATAACATAAACACATACTAAAACACACTATACATCACTACCAACTTAACATAGGCATTGCCCAAAACGACCCGTCAGCGATTCTAATGACAGTATATAGCATGATATTGAAGACGGGGGTTTAGAATACGTACCTGGGAGGCGAGAGGATCTCGCCTCCGTTTCAAGTCGACAGAGATGGATTTAAATTATTTGTGACCTTGAGTTGCCTTCCAAGAAGTGATTGGTTTAAGGTCGTCAGCCCGACACATTCAGAATGCCTTCAAGTTTAGTAGGATATTACTTTGTTCGGCTCGAACTTTCTATGACATGCCTCACCGGCTTATGTGCGTGGCCACGCACTATAAACGGTTCGGAATCCCGTTGAATGAGATGCATCAATACTTGTCCATCTAACATCGCTACGTACTCTGCATAAGAAATACAAAAACAAAACTACAAAGAAAAATTATATACACTAAAAAATGCCTAAATTAAAATCAAGTTATTTACTCACAATATCAACAATAATCTAAAACACAATTCCCGACAATCGTTACCAAAAACTTGGTCGCGATCGTCGAAAACTGTATTCGACAAACCAATCCCCGACAACGACGCCAAAAACTTAGTGGCCGCTAATTAAGCGCTGCCACTTTCATCGCAAGTGTACGGATCAAGTTTTAGTATAATGGACCTTTCGATCGGGTATCGTATCCACAAGGATTGGTTGAGATTACTATCGAGTACCGCAATTATCATAACCTAATTTTATCTAGGCTATAAAAATGTGAATTTAATTAATTACTAATACTAAACTAAAATACTAATTAAGTTAACTATACTATAAATACTATATTGAGATTGTTTAGGGGAGTAGATTGCCTAAAGATTAACTTTATTTACATAAATGCGTTTGGTTTCATTTTAGTTAACATTAACAACGTTCCGCGTATCCGACAATCACGGTTCGTAAACTTCCTCGCCACCTTTCCCGAGTGTAAGAGGGTGGAATACGTGACCTCATGTTAATGCCGAAGTCCCCCTCAATGTCTTAACGACTCTAGGTCATGTAAGTCTTGCCCCAATGTCATCGATTGCACACTTTCTAATGTCCTCCCGGGTCGTTAGATTGTCGTGTTGTGTTTACCCTAGTTCGAATCCGAGGTTACCTTTCTCGAGTGTCAAACCCCGTATTGTCAATATATATAAATTAGCATATAATCATAAAAACACGGAAACACAATCGAAATTATAAGGAACAACCATAAACGAAACACAAATTTCACCAAAACTACATTTTTATAAATAATACGTTAATCCCTATTACAATCCATGTTTAGCTCATGGACCTAAACTTTTATACAATGTAAAATGAGCTAAACATGTTCAATCATACATATAAGTTAAGAAATAAAAGGAAAAACAGATGAAGTTAGCCGATATCTGAAGATTAGTCGCTAAAATCGTCCACCTATCGATTCTCTTTCTCTGCGAGGTAATCTTCTCCTTCGGATTTATTTGAGCACTCCCCATACTCTCTCTATATTCTATATTAAGCCTTAAGGGCTTTAATGGACAGAAAGAGCAAAGGAGAGGGGAAGATAGGGGTTTAAATAGGCAAAATATCTAAATAAATATCTTAAGACTGTGCAGAGGCCACCGCCGTGGTCGTGGGATTCACTACCGCGGTGGTGAAGTATGTCGGTTTAAGGTTCTCCTAGGCGGTAGACTTGGTGACATCCTGTATTGTCACCGCTGCGGTTGTGGATCTCAGCGCTGTGGCGGTAGACGTTCAGCATGAAATCAACTCTCTGCATCTTCACTGCCACGACGGAGGTCTGGATGCTGCGCCGATAAGCTTCTTTCACAATATTGCCTCCTTGTTTGTTTTTCCACCGTTCTCAATACGATTTGATCATTTATGCTCCGATTTCATACATTTTCACCCCACATACCTGTTTTAATACAAAAAGAATAAAAACATATTAAAATATATTAAAAACGTAATAAACGTACTAAAAAACTAACAATTTCGGTTTGAAAATATATAGGTAATTTACACCTATCATATAGCTTTTAAATAATTCAATTTAATCTCTCAAATATTTCTCAATCTCAAATAGATATGATAGAGAGAATTAAATGTATCAATTTGAGAAATATTCAAAATATATGAACCATATCTTTAGGAACATCAAAATAGCAACCGTATTTCTTAAATAATATCAAACCCCTAAGATATTTCTCAGATTTAAACCATAAAACTGTTAGTAATGGCTACTTTTTTTTTTTTATCAAATCCACGAAATTCTCTAAACCTGAAACAGACCCATCGGTTGACTGACCAAATTGCATAAGTCTATCGATCTATTTAAGTTGTAGCCTAAGCCAAAAATACTCGCCCATCGGTCAATCGATATTCCATAGGTTGGTTGACCGATCGATTCAGGATGCTCCCCAGGCCATTTCTTGGCTATGGTCAATCGACCGATCCTCTATAATCTATTGACTGATTGATTCAGAGAGTTCATGTATCGGCTATAGGTCGACCAATCCTCCATGATCTGTCGACTGATTGATTCAGAGAGTTCATGTATTGACCATAGGTCGACCGATTTCTCCTCAGTCAGTTGACCGATCGATCCAGATACTATACTATTTTCCAGCCTACACCCATCGGTTGACTGATCCTACTTGGTCGGTTAACCGATCAATGGTGGAACATCTTTTCCTTAGTTCATTTCCACTCCAATCTTTGATGTTTTTACCCCCGTAATCAATTTCTTTTTTCGGTTAACTTAATTAACACTTATTAATCAATTTTAAGCACTAATCTTTCTTAGGTCAATATTTCTTCTTCAATTTCACATTTGAGCAAATATGTTAAATAATTAAGATCCTAATAAAAATACACATAAACATGAATTCATTTGTGTCGTGTGTGATCCTAATTGGGATACATTAAGAGTGAAAATTAATCTGAGTGGTTTTCTGCTAAATTCTTCAAAGTCTTCAGTCTCTTAATGCTTGTCTCTTCTTCAGTCTCTTTGCATCCTTAACCATTTCTTCATGATACTATTCTCAATAGAACTCTTACACTGAAACACTCAATAAACTTGTTAGTTCCATAAAAAATATCAACATTTAATTGTCCATCAAAATCTTAGGATCAACAAACACCCTACTTGAACTCAGACTACATCAGTATCGCGATACCAATTAAGGGTATTATTTTTCAGCGATCACTTAATCTGTCTGTGTTGTCTCCCTGTAGCACTATTGTATTGTTGCAATTCTTGTGCAACATCTTGTTGCACCTCCTCTTTGTTGGATTGTTCCATATAAACTTCTTGCATTGGTTTTGAAGTTTCAAATTCTAACTCCACTTGTTGTTTGTCACTTTGAGAATAACCTGTTCAAGATTTATCAAAACTTACATCTCTGCTAGTAATAAATTTAGGATATTTAGGAATAGGATACCACAATGTGCATCCTTTCACTCTTTATCCATACCCAAGGAAAATATATTTCTTAAATCTTGCCTCTAATTTTCCTTCATTGATATGAGTATAGGCTAGACATCCGAAAATTCTTAAGGAAGAATAATCAACAAGAGAACCATTACCAAACTTCCTTAGGTGTTTTATATTCAATAAAAGTCGATGGAGACCTGTGTACCAAGTTACATGCGATGTTGACTGTTTTAGCCTAAATTTTTTTAGACAAACATACATTAAAGAGTATACAATGTGCTCTCTCCAAAAAAGTTGTGTTCATGCATTCCAAAACTCTTTTGTTGTGGAGTACCCTTGATAGTACGGTGTCTAACGATGCATTTGTTTATGCAAAACTCATTAAATTCATGAGCTCAGAGACTCTTCACTTTTGGACCGGTCTTATTTTCAATTATTGTCTTCCACTGTTTAAAGTGAGTAAACATATCACCTTTATTTTTCAAGGTATAAATCCAGACTTGACGAAAAAAATCATCATAAAAAAGTCAATAAATATCGAGAACAACTAAGAGATGAAACTTGTGAAGGATCCCAAATATCCAAATGGATGTAGTCCACCATACCTTTGGTCCCATGTACTGCGGTAGAAAACTCGACTTGTTTTTTGCTTACCAAAAATACAATTTTCGCAAAATCCAACTTTACTAACTTTTTTACCACAAAGAAAACCATGTTTTCTTATTATTTCCATACCTCTCTTGCTTTTATACCTTAGGTGCATACGCCGCAATCGAGTAGTATCTGAATCTGAGTGAACCGATGAAGCTACTGATGTAGAGCCAAGCACTGTATCACCCTAAAAAAATAAAGACCGTTATTTTTTGTTCCTTTCATCACTATTAGAGCACCTTTCAAAACACTCAAGATTCTACTTTCATTGGAAAACTTACAACCATTAGAATTGATAGTACCCAAAGAAATTAAATTTCTCTTCACATCTGGATTATATCGAACATTTGTCAATGTTCTTATAATACCATCATGCATCTTGATTTGGATGGTTCTTATTCCAACTGTTTTACATGTCATATTATTTTCCATTAAAACTATACTACCATTAATTGATTCATATGCGGAAAATCAATCTTTATTAGGACATGCATGATAGGAAGTGCCTAAATCCAGAATCCATTCATGTTCTGAGGTCAAATCACCAACATTACCAAAAAGAACATTTTTAGCATTTGATTTATTTTCCACAACTCCAACAACATCAGAAGAATTACTTGTGGATTTATCATTTTTACCCATTTTCTTAGTTTTTTGATAATTCCATCTAATGTGCCCCTTTTGTGAGAATAATAGCACCCAATATTTTTATTTGATCTAGATTTTGACATAGATCGATCTTTATTTCAAAGACCCCTATTTTGATTTCTCCCCCTCACAATCAAACCTTCACCATTTTCATTTGAAACATTGCTAAACATTTTTTTCCTCGATTTTTGAGAATTTAACGATGATTTAACATCGTCCATACTAATAATGTCTCTTCCATAAAGTAATATTGTAACAAAATACTCATAGAAAGGAGGCAATGAAAATAATAAAATAAGATCCCGATCTCCATCTTAAATTTTAATATCATTATTTCTCAAATTCATGATTACTTTATTAAATTCATCAACATGTTCTTTAATAGGCGTACCTTCTTTCATGCGAAGTGTATAGAGATTTTTGTTTCAAATACAACCAATTAGTAGGAGACTTCGTCATATAAAGTCTTTCAAGCTTTGACCACAATATTTCCGTGGTGTCTTCTTCCATGACTTCAAGCAACACATCATCTGCCAAATTAAGAATAACTACATTGTAGGCCTTCTCGTTAATTTCTGCAAATTCGGAATCGAACACAAAAGACCCAATCCAGTGAGACTACCGTGATGTTTTAACGATATATTATTTTATTACTGTAATTTTTATCAAAGTAACACTGCAGAAACATTTAGAAACATAACATTCTTTGACAATTAGTTGTCTGTGCTAAGTGTTACCGACCAAAGTACATCATGTCCGCAGGTTGTTCAGTATAATGTGGGTCACTACAAATGCGGATGTAATGATGAGTGAAATGAATTTTGACGGTTGAGAATTATGGGTGACTTTCGGTTATGGGACCCTACATAGAGAACAATTATTCTAGAATCGAGTGTGACTAACATGACCGTACGATGCGATTCTGAAGTATTATGGTTTTGAATGAAATTTCGAGGACGAAATTTATTTAATGGGGGTAGATTGTAATACTTTGGAGATTTATATTTTTGAAAAATATTAGTTTATATAAGTTTAATATTTTTAGAGACGATTTTTGTAAATTTGTGGTATAAATATATATTTTATAATTTTTGGAGATTAAATGTTAAATTTATATTTTTGATAATTTTTGGAGTTAAACACTAAATTTACATTTTTGAAAATATTATTTTAATATTTTTGGGTTATTTTGTATATTATGCAAATTTATAATAAATATTTGATAATTTTTGGAAAGATAAGTGTAATTATTGGATTTAATATGAATTACGTTATAATTATAGGGTGTTAAATATAATTGTTAAACTCTTAATGGCTAAGGATCAACTTGTGGCCATGAAAAAAAATACAAAAAGAAAAGGGAAAAAAAAACCAACAACCACGAAAAGTGGCGTGTGTGTGTTATACTATGATAATAATAACAATTATTATTATTATTATTATTATTATTATTATTATATGTTACGGGGAATGGGAGCTATAATAATATAGATAGATGGACAGAAACCTTAAGAAATGAAAGGTTGTAGATAGGGATGGTCATGGGCCGGGCCGGGCCGGGTTCGGGCCGGGCTTAGACTAGTGTATTACAAAAAAATGTTGGGCCCTAGCCCGGCCCGGCCCGGTGATCGGGCCTTAATTCTATGCCCAAGCCCGGCCCTATAAGAAAATTTTAAGCCCAAAGCCCAGCCCATGGGCCCCCGGCCCTATTTTTTTTTTTTTTAAATTTCAAAAATAACTACAAAAAATTCAACACCAAACCAATAAGAAATATTAAAATTACAATTTTTAAAGGTAAACCAATATTCCAAACAAACTAAACTAACAAAAAATATTAAAATTACAATTTTTAAATAAAACTAATATTTCAAATATTAGGGTTGTATTGTAACGTGTATATATATATATATATTTTTTATTTTTTTATTTTTTTAAATATCCTTCGGGCCGGGCCGGGCCGGGCCTAAAATTTTTTAATCTTGCCCAAGCCCGGCCCTAATTTTGATCGGGCCCTAATACCTAGGCCCTAGCCCGGCCCATGGGCTTAAACTCTAAGCCCAAGCCCTAAAAAAATAGGGCCGGGCCGTTCGGGCTGGGCGGGCCCCCAAGCCCATGACCATCCCTAGTTGTAGAGTTATATTTGAATGTTTTTACGGAGGAAACATATTTCAGTTCGGATTTTGATTTCGAATTTCAAGTAGAATTTTTAACTCTTTTAATTTATGTATTTATTATCACTTTGTATTGTGTGGTTCATGTTATTGTAGTTATAATGGTTGTTTTTCATGAAATATTTATGAGTATGTGTTATGTGAAAATTATATGATAATCATGTCAATGTGCTTTATT
Organism: Eucommia ulmoides; assembly: GCA_016647705.1. NCBI lineage: Eukaryota > Viridiplantae > Streptophyta > Magnoliopsida > Garryales > Eucommiaceae > Eucommia > Eucommia ulmoides. The sequence goes on along the minus strand of CM028325.1, from coordinate 26,391,386 downwards.
CGTTGTATTAATTAAATGAACGTATTAGAGGGGTTCAAATTCTACTGAATTTTGACTCATAACCCCACAGTTTTGAATGCAGGGCCGGTGTGAACAAAACGTCGCCGAGAATTTTATTTGAATTTCTATTTGTAATAATCATATTATTATTTACCGTTGTAAAATTGAATCCATAAATTGATAATTGTAACTATCGTACTAATTTGTAAAATTTATCAAATATTTATAAAAGAGATTATTGACTACTCGGTAGTTATATATATTCGGAATTATCGAATGCGTTATACGAATTGGAATCCAACCGTAAAGGTTACTGTTGAACATTTATATGTGTTCTAAATTGAATTTATATTATCAATAATCAATCAAATAAATTGATTATGAATCAGTTTTGAAGGTTATAACCGGATAAACCAACTAGGCTACTAGTTAGTCTTATTAATTGTTATCAAATTAATTGATTCACCAATAAACACATTATAGCGAGCCAATATGATCCATCCAATTAATTCACTAATAACTAAGATACGTTACAATTGATTTATCACTAGTGGATTATGAATTAATTTGAATCAGGTATCAATAATCAATCAAATTAATTGATTATGAATCCAGCTTTCAACTATATATATAACTTGGCATATAGTTATATATTACCGATTATTCAATTGTAGTATTAATTCTCTGATGAGAGAAACCGCATGGCGGCCCTGGGAAACCGGGTCGTTACAAACTACTTGCAGCACTTGCCTTTCTCACAGGTCTAAACACAACATATCAAGAGTATATTCAACCACGTACAGGACTTGCCCTCCTGCCAGGTCTCAACATAACATATTGATAATCAATTCCATATTGAACTTCTCCTTTCAAATCAACAACATATTTTTATCATCTACAGGACTTACCCTCTTATCAGGTCTCAACACAACATGTTTCATAATCAATTCCATATTCAACTTTTCCTACTAAATTAACTACATATTGTTATCAACTGTAGAACTTACCCTCCTGTTAGGTCTAACCACATATTCATAATCAATTTCATATTTAACTCTACCACATTATATCATCAATACCATATTCAACTCTACCGTATTAATAATCAATACCATATTCAACTCCTCTTTATTGATAGTCAACAACACATGGTAAAAATCATTATATTATACCGATAATCATCGTTAACAACAACAACATATATCAACTATCTGTAGGACTTATCCTGCTGACAAGTCACAACACAACGTCCTACAGGACATACCTTCCTATAAGGATGATAAGTCAATTTCTGATCATTATATCTTTACAATTAAGTGTTAGTTTTGAGCGATTTTTAGTGTTTTTGTTGTTAGTTTCTAATTCTAGTCGGTTTGATTTTGTAGGGATAAGTGAAATGAAGAAAATGGATAAAAACGGAGAAATCAAGAAGAAAAGGACAAGCAGCAGCTCGGGGCTGCAGCGTCGTCAAAATGGCATTGCAGCAAGGACCTTGCATCACATATTGGCGTTCCAGTGCCAATATCTTGGTGCTGCACGTGGGGCTCCTTCTGCCTTTTAGCACTGTAGTGCCATTCTGTGCCGTTTAGCGCTGCAACTTGGTTGATTTGAGGTTGCAGCGCGGTGTGTTATGACTTGATTTTTGCTTAGAAGCAGTGTTGTAGCAAGGATTTCGGGTTACAGCTCCAACATATGGATCTGTAACATCAAATGGGGCATTTTGGCTCACTTAGAGGGGTTCTTTGGATGGGAAGTCACATCGAGACTTTTTGGGAGAGCTGAATTCACCAATTACAACAAGATAAATCATATCTTTGGAGGCTAGGAGATTGGAATAGAGATTAAAGATTTGAAACATTTTGTAGAATCTAGTTTTTCTTCTTTTTCTTTTCTCTTTATTTCCTGTACATGCTAAATCTGAGATTTGTGATTTTTAGTTTATTACGAATCATGATGTCATGTTTGAATGGTATTAAATATATGTTGTTGAATAATATGATCATGCTTGGCTAAATCGATTTTTATCTGGGGGTGTTGAAAGACTTTGTAAGAACTATGTTTAGAGAATCTAAGACGTTGTTAATTGGATTCCATGTTTTAATCATTTGTATTTCTTTGTGCATATTTGTTAATTTATGCAAGAGGTAAATTAGATATCCTAGATGTGTAAGATTACGCATTCAAGAGATAATAATCTTACATATTGAAACTCAAGAAATACAACCTTTATTGTATTGAGTGCCAAAGGCTAATATAATTTGGGTAGCCATTTGATGGGTAAGACATAATGATTGGATGATTAGTTGAGTTGAATAGAGATATTAACTGAATTAATTATACAAATTATCTCACTTGGCATTTGAGAAGTGGAATTAAGGTTAATGTAGGAACCTACATTTAATGATTGGACATGAATTCAATTAGCAAATTTGAGGATCAACATGGTTTAGGAAAGTGATTTCAAACCCCCCTAGAGCTTTATTTTCATCGAAGGTTCCATAAAAGTCCATTAGTTAGTTGTTTTCTTCGTCAATCGTTATTCAATTATTAATCAAAATTCTCACCAATTTATTGTCAATTGTTTAAATAAAATTAGGTTATTCTAATTGCAGTACTTAGTTAATTTCTTTTTACCAATCCTCGAGGGAACGATACTCACTCACACACTTTATTACTTGTTCGATTTCGTATATTTGCGAGTAACCAATAACAAATAGATTTAGCAACAAAGGACTAACAACATTTCACAGAACATGCCCTCTTGATGAGATAACTGTGGTATAGCAGGATAATCGGGGAGTATCTCTACTTGGGAAGAACTAGCCCAAAAGTTCCTTACTAAGTTCTTTCCCCTATCGAAGACTTCATAACTGCGAGGCGAAATTGCTCAATTTTGCCAACAGGATTTCGAGCCACTTTTTGAGGCATGAGAGTAGTTTAAAGATTTAATGAGACAGTGTCCTCAACACGGATATCAAGACTGGTTTCAAATTCAACTCTTTTACAATAGGTTGGATGGATAAACCAGAACGATTATTGATGCTACATCTGGGGGTTCCTTGCTGTCTAAAACGCCTGGGAAACCTAAAGAGTTGCTGGAGGAGATGGCGACCAACAATTTTCAATGGCCCAACGAGCGGAATACGGGACGAAAGGTAGCTAATATTTAAGAGGTGGAGCCTCTAGCTACCTTATCGGCCCAACTGTCGAAGCTTACAGCATAGTTGGCATATTTGAATGCTAAGGACGCATCGTTAAGCAGAGAAGTGGAAAATTTGGTTGATGGGTCCCAACCAGGAAATGAAGGCGAGTTTGAGGATTGTCACTTTATCAATAATCAGGCTTACACCTTTAAGCCTGCGAATAACATCCCGATTCACTATATCCTTGGAATTCGGAGTCACAATAATTTTTCTTATGCTAATAATCGGAATGCTTTGCAAGATCCTCGCAATTATCCTTTTCAACCACAAGGGTCTCTTCCACAACAACCGAATCATCTTTCGCAACAACTAGTGGAAAAGAATAAACTACCACTGAAAGATATCTTGGCTATCTTCATTAGCCAAACTAATGGTTTTGTGAAGGAAACTCAGGGTATAATACGAGAAACTTATACTTGTCTCAATAGGCATGATTCTCGGCTTGAGAACATCGAGATGACCTATACTAATATCAATGTGACTATGAAGTCCCTCGAGACACAAATTGGTCAACTTGCTAATTCTATCAAGGGGCAATCTTCGGGAAGATTTCCAAGTGACACAAAAACCAACCCAAAGAATTGTAAGGTGATCACATTGAAGAGTGGCAAGGAGATTAATAATACAAGGCCAATAGAGAATGAGTTGAATGGGAAAGCTAATGCAAATAAAGATATTAATGTGGAAGCAAAGAGTAAAGAAGCCCCAAAAGTAAATTCGGGATCAGTTTCGTTTTGGATAATTCTCCTGTCATCAATCCGCCATTACAACTGAAAATAACGAATACAATTATTTTTATTAATTGAATTCTTCTATTCAATTTTTTAAACAATAAATACTAACTATAATTATTACAAATAGAATTTCTAGTGTAATTCCTGTTGCCGTTCTATTTTCACCGGCCCTACAATCAATACTGTGGAATTGTGAGTCAATGCTCAGTAGAACTCTCACCCCTCTAACAAGTACATTTAATTAACAAGACAAATAAAACACATAGGCATGATTTTCACATTATCTTAACATAATCATACTTATTTCATAAAATTTAACAGTTAAAATTCCACAACAATAATAACATGAATCATACAATAGAAAAATTAAATATATGTATTAAAAAAGTTAGAAATTCTACCTGAAATCTGAAGTTGAAATCTTGAACCGAAACCTCAGAAAAATTTGAAACACACCACACACATACATACACACACACACACACACACATATAGGATCATTTGGGTCTAACCCAAAATGAAGTCTTCATTTTATTTCCAATTCCCGTCCTTGTGCTGCCGAACACCCTTACTAATTCTTTTTACTAATTTTTTTCTTCTTCTCAATATCGTTTTGATCGTTCAACAGAAAACCAATGAACATATATATATATATATATATATATATAGAAGATGATTAATTCAAATTCAAATTATTATTATTATTATTGTTATAAACACATACAAAACACTACCTATAAATATATATGTGGCCATTATGGTTTCTTTCCTTAGGATGGAAACCATTTTGGCCATTATATATATATATATATATTTGCCCTAAGGTCCTAGTTAAAATAAAGAAAATATTAATTATACCTTAAAATTCTTAAAATTATTTTTTAAATATCCAATAGTCCCAAATTTTTTAAACGTCAATTTAAAATTAACATTTAACTTCAAAGAATGTCAAATATTATTTATATAATAAATTTATAAAGCAAACCAAAAAATATTAAACTCAAATAAAATAATATTTTCAAAAATATAAAATTTGGGGGTATTACAATCTACCCCCCCTTAATTAAATTTCAACCTCAAAATATATTTCAAAACAATAATAATTCAGAATTGCACCATACCAGTCATTCTCAATTAACCAAATAATAACCGATAGTAACCACCACCACGCTCCCGCTATGCTATTTTGATAAAAATAGCAATAAATAATAGTATATTTTTAAAATATCACAGTAGTCTTACTGGATTGGGTTTATCTCAATTCCAACAAGTTTACAACCTCAATAATTTTTCTACTTGGCATGACTTTTCTAGTCCACTGCCATATTCCATAATCAATATTTATCAATTCAATCCAATACTCAAGCCAACATATTCGCAACAACTAGCATCTTAACCAATAGATAGCCCAAATTTCTCATGAACTGCCCCGTGCGACTAAAAACATTCATCTCCAATATCTATATTAAAATTTCTATAATCTCGTAAACTTTTCCATAAATATAAATACAATCCAAACTTCTAGTAACGAATTTTCTGAAATACGTCTAAAACACAAAAATATATCTCAAAACACATAAATACATTTCAACCATGTAAATACATCTCGGAACACATAAATATGTCTTAATCACATAAAAATACGTCTCAAACATTCAAATACCTCTCAATCATATAAATACATTTCAAACACATAAATACATATCGAAATATATAAATATATTCTAAGTCGTATAAATATATATGAAAACACGCAAACACGTCGCAAACACATAGATATGTCTCAATCACATAAATACGTCCCAAAACCCATAAATATGTCACAAATACATATTATTATGTCTCATCCACACAAATACGTTTCAAATACCTAAATATGTGTCAAACTATAAAAATCAAATATGTCCCAAATCACATAATTACGTTTCCAAAGCCATGTAACATAACGATTTCAATACTGACTTAAATACTCACGTAAACTAAATAAAAAAATTTACATAAAACCCCCAATCACATTTCTACAACATCAATTAATCTAAAAAATTTAAATTAACATTTCCAAACGACAATGGACTCCCACTATGCTCATAATGATCTCACACTCTGACCCCACCTAACGCTAGTAGTGGACCAATGTTTATCTGAGTTATTTTTTATTGGTGTACTGTCTTCGTAGTATAAAAGTATTTTATGGATCAAGTATTTTTATCAAATCCATTTTCTGATAAAATATAGCCACCTTGGGTAGTATCCAAATCCTAACAAAAATATCATCGTAACAGGATAATCAAATTTAAGCCAAGTGGTCATCTCACTTGTATATAAATAACATATTTCCTTGCCAGCCATAAGATCATTTTACCTCACGATTGTGAGTTATCATATTCATCCAGTAGGACTTGCTTGACAGGTAACAATATAGATATAACATATATAATATATCCACCATGCATGACTTGCCTGACAGGTAATATATATATATATATATATATATATATATATCATTACTCTTATATAAAGCAAACTTTTTAGACACTATTCGTTTTCTATGTAATTTGACTAAAATGCCCTTAGTTTATATATATATGTTTACTCATTTGTCTCACTCACACATTACTCACACGTGTACATTACCCATGTGATATACCCACTTCTCTTTTGTTCTCATCCACAACACAACCATGACTTTTCTTATATCTATATCCAAGTTTTTTTGTACTTTCTATTCCCAAACAAGATTCACCTAATCCTATCACTCAATCTAATCTTTCAACCGAAAAATGGCTACTCACGTCGGTGTAGTGTATAGAAAAGAGAAGCCCATACCGTCTCTTATTCTCTATTTCAATTCAAGATACAATTCTTCACAACAGCACAGAGAGAGGGAGAGAGGACGAAGTGATTGAAGAAGAACCAAAAGAAGAGAGGCCACGTGAGCGCTGGCCACGGCCTCATCGACAAGCATCCTGGCGGTCGCGAAAACGTCGGACACTGGATCCTCTTCGACGAGTACTATCTTGGCTACTTCAGCAACGTCAGGATGCGGTATTTCAACAAGCTCTGCAACAGGTTCCACTGCCCAATCGTGAACATCGACAAGCTTTGGTTGATGGTGCCGTCGAAGGTCAAGAGAAAAGGCCGAAAAAGACAATGCTCCGACGATCGACAAGACTCAGTTTGGATACTTCAAGGTGTTAGGAAAGGAGTTTTGTCTTGCTTGCAGCCGACCGTTGTGAAGGCTAAGCTCATTTCTAAGACTACCGAGAAGAAGATCAAGGAGGCCGACAGTGCGGTTGTGCTCACCGCATAAGGTTGAATTTTTGTTACTAATTTTATGTTGTTTTGACATTAGACCAATTTTTATTTTTTATTTTTTAGTTTTTTATTTTTTATTTTTTTCTGCCTTGAAATCTACCTTATTTTTTGATCAATTTTTCTCATCTTTAAAATAAAATAAAATGTACAATTCTTCACTTCACTGTCGCTGCGCTCACTCCTTTGGAATGATTCTTCATGTGCCTAGGTTCAATGTTTTTACTTGAATTTTTTTTTTATGAGAATGTGTGTAAATTTGTATCAAATATCATATGCAGATTTGGTAGTTGAAGGCGAGCATCTTCCCCACTTAGCCATGATGTTGGTAAGTTTTTTATTGTTCTCTCATATTGCATCTTGATTTCTCAATTATTTATTTTCTCTAACGTAATCATTTATAAGTTTATGCAGTGATGTGTTTCTCGTGGTGAACTATTGAATATTGTGAAGAATATGATGCATTTGCCAACATTTTTTATGTATTGTTTTTGTTCCAAAATTTCTGACACTCTTTTTTATCTCTTTCGGTAGGCTATTTTTTCAAATTTCAATATCTTTCTCTTTGATCGACTAAGACAATGATGATAGAAACCATAAGCTCTTTCTCTTTACCTCTAATGGTGTTGTTTTTTTTTTTTTTTTAACAATCTCGGTCTTTTTTCATCTTCTAGGTTTCCGCTTCCAGGTACGATTCTCGATTGGATTTGTTTATGTTTAGGTTGTGTTTCTCTTTTAAACAAAGCCAGCTACATATATATCATATTTACTAAAAAAGTTTGAGCCATCAAAATTAGAAAGGATTCAATGCTCCGTCTTAAAAAAGGAAGAACACTCAACCTTCCTGGAAAGGTTTTGATGCGCTACAAATCTAATTAGACCTACAACAATATTCTATGAGGCACTAAGAGTAAGTTGCTTTAACTATTTCCACATCTCATGACCATCATATACAAGCGTCACATTCTAATCAAGTAACCATTGTCATCAAAATCCTCAGGGAACCATTTTCCTTTTAAATGCCTATATCGACCACTAAGATCAAATCAATTGCCTGATAATAGTAGTTCAATCTAATAATCTAGGCCCCAAAAAACTAACATTCACACACCCCAAAAAAGAAGTAGAACATACCTAAAAATGGGTAAATTTGATTTTTGGTTTGTTTCGATTGAAGACGATTTGCTGTGACACAAGGTAGGCTATTATTGATTTCTTAGGGTTCTTTTATAATATAATGTGGATTTATATTTCTCATTGCTATTTTCATTTTGCAGTGGAGTGGGATGGAAATTTCATGGTGGGAGATAGAGAGTTCTATGGTTGAAGTATGAGTTGGTTGAGGTAATTGTAGCAACATTTGATTTCTATTTATACGCAGTGAATTTTGTTTCTTTCCTTTCACTCATGTGAAGAGTAATTTATTGGAGAATTTTACCATTGATAACTCCACTTACTCATTGGGTTTTAAAGTGAAACAACAAGCGAGGGATTGAGAGAGAAAGCGAACATATGTTTTAATAAAGGATATTTTCATAATTAAAGATTGAAAGATAAATGAAAATTATGTGAATTTTTTGAATGAATTGCGAGAGATTTATGTGCAATGACACATTCTTTTCTTTAATATTTTTCTTAAAATATCAAAGAAAAATATATCCGAAAATATATATCTAGAAAATAGATGTTGGACTATTTTATTACATAGATATATGTGTAATATAAATATATATTTTTTAATAAAAAACTATACACAAAATAAATTTGCAAATTGCATTTAAGCGATTAAAAAATAATATGCCAAATAAAATAATTGAACTATTTAACAAGAAATAAAATGTGAAAATAATTAATAAATATATAACCGAAAAACAAATATAGACATTTAATTTAAGTAATTTTATTAGAATTAGTATTTTTTTAAGTACATTAAATTAGAAAAAAATATTGATATTTTTATCTCTATATTCTTACAAAATAATTTAAAAATATTATTCAACGTCCTATACATGTTACATGCAATTTCTTTAAGTAACTTTTACAATATCATGTATATATAATTGAACTCAAATTATCAATCATAATTTTATATATTAAAGATATTAAATATTTATTTTTTACTATATTATACTTAAAATATAATTAATGTCACACAGTTAACCACAATATGTGTGTGTGTGTATATTTGTATTTTATTGATTATAATTATTTAAATCACTAACATCAAGAAATATGAAAGAGAAATTAGGAGTTTGATGAATTTAGGCAACCAACTAAACTCTATGGAACTCCATTATTTTTATTTATTAAGTATAAGGACACATTGAAAAATTGAAGGAAAAATTCAGTCGATTTAGAATAGTTAATTTTATATTTTTGATAGTTATAGATTTCATTTTTATTTTTATAGGTTTAGTAAGAATTAATGTAATTAAATTTAATATTTTTTATGGGCAAAAAAAAAAAATCAACAGCTCTATGTAATTGTCATTAAAATTTATATCGCTCTACTATTACTATATGTATGACTCATTTGGTCATCTTGAATGTGATATTTTTTATTTGAGGGTCAGTTATCAGATAATAATATATATATCAGTATAGACAAGGTCTTTTTACATTAATTTCATACACAATAGATTTACAAATTGCACTTAAAATTTTTAAAAAATTGTCTACTCATTTTTGTATTGCATACTAAAAATTAATACTATTTTGATATTAATAGTAATATAAAATAAAAAATAATTTTTAAAAAAATATGTAACCACAGACATAAATACGAATATTTAATTTAAGAATTTTTTAAGTAGTTTTAAAAACATTTCGAAAATAATGATGATATTTTCACTCTATTTAGCACAAAATTTATATTAATTTTATAGTCTTGATAGTTATAGAATTTATTTTTATTCTTTCATAATGGTTATAGATTTTATTTTTCTACTTTCATAATATTTATAGATTTTATTGTTTATACTTTCATGCATTTGGTGGGATTATTACCATAAATTATCTATTTTTTAATTATAACATATAAAATAAATCAGTGTTACCTAAGTGCGATTGAAATTCATGTGACTCTACTAATATTATGACTTATTTGCTCATCTTAATTGCAACATTTTCCAATGTTTCGGTTACTAAAAATTATAATCTCAACACTTCATTACTAAATTTATTTCATCAACTATTTTATTTTCTTATAATAACATACACACACACACACACTTTCATACATTTGGTGTGATTATTATCATAAATTATTTATTTTTTAATTATAACATATAAAATAAATCAGTGTTACCTAACTGTAATTGAAATTCATGTGACTCTACTACTATTATATAGCTTATTTGTTCATCTTAATTGTGACATTTTTCAATATTTCATTTATTAAAAATTATAATCTCAACACTTCATTACTAAATTTATTTAATCAACTATTTTTTTTTTTATCATAACAGACACCAACACACACAGACATGCAAGGACATGCATCGTAAAAAAAAAATTCAAAATCTTCATTCTTGTTTATAGAAGTATCCGTCATCTTTTGATCATGTTATGTGCACATACTTATTATTAATAGTAGGGGTATAAATCGGTTGGTCAAATTAGGGTTGAAGGATTTTTGTTAGCCTACACGAAGAAACATTTTGGCAACTTCCCTGATCGAAGGTAACTGTTTGCCTCAATACCCCGATCTAATTCGAGGTTGGTCAGGTCGGGCGGTTGTTGGGTAACATGAACAAATAAAACAAAGATGAAATGCCAAAAATTTGTACTGAAAGATTTTGTAGATTTGACACGGAGATGGAGCAACAATCAAGAAATCTATTAAAAAATTCAAAAAATCTTATAGATCGTTAGATCGGAGAAGGAGATTGAGAATGAGCAGGAGCTATCGATGCAACGAACAACAATGTCGTAGGAATCATGGACAACGAGATTATTAGGGTTTGATAGACGTAAGAATGTTAGACGGTAAGATTATTAAATGATTCAGGAATCATCGATGCAGGTTTCATTGAAGAATCATCTATTAGGGTTTGAAAGACAATGATGGCTCTGGGATTGAGAGAGAGACATGGGATAAGAGCGGAACTAAGGTTAGAATTTGGAAATGAAATTATTTGAATTTGATTACGGTTATATTTTTATATGTGATCTTTTTGTAATATGCCATATTTTTTGGGGTATATGGTAAATATATATTATTAGTGTTTAGGATTTAAGTGCATCGGGTATGGGTAGATGGGCACCCAAGCCAAAGTCTTATTGGGATCAGCCAGGTCAGGTTGAAAAAAAACAAACTACTCATAATTGATCGACCTACCATTGGGTTGGACGAGCTAAGTTTTCAAGTAATATTTAAACCCCTAATTAGTAGACATGATAAATTCCACTTGTATTATACATATAATATTTTTTTTATCGTTATTTAATCTAGAACATATATAACATATATATTATATCCACCTTGCAGGATTTGCTTGATAGGTAATAATATATATATATATATATATATATACCCTGTAGGACTTGTATGACAAGTAACAACATATATTCACATCTTGCAGGATATGCCCTCCTAACTAGAAGACAATCATGGTATAACAGGATAATAAAATAATTTTTTCACTTTTCAAATTTTTACTTGATCTATTAATCATCGTAAAACTGTCCATTTTCATCAATATTTGTTCCACAATTTAATATGAAAATAAAATTTTCACGATTTATATAGAAGATAACAAACACCTTTTAAATTAATAATTTCAATTTAATGACAATTCTTATGGTCCATGTCTAACCCGACACTCACCCAAACTTATTTAACTTACTTATTAGTAAGTTGTATTAATCACACGCCACCTAAAATGTTAATACGTTCAAATTAAAACTATAGGGACCAAAGTGAGATTTTAGTCAAAATTTGAGAAAACAAAGTATCCAAAAGTACAAAATGATCATAAACAACCAAATTGAAACCCAAAGGTTCAAATTGAAACTATAGGGATCAAACTGTGTAATTTGGCTAACTAAAAGGTCCACAAAGACAACCATACCATAATTTAGGGGCCAAAGATAGAATTTTCCAAGTAGAGTCTTTTATTTAATTGTTTCTATGTGATTTTCATTGTTCTATATATTTGCGATATTTTTTTTTTTTTGGTTATATTTTACATTCTCTCTATATCTCGACGACATTTCTTACTCAAACGAAACAAGGGCAGCCACTAGCACCACTACCACTAGCCAGTCCCACATCACTGAAGGCATTAACTTTAGTGAAGCTTATCATTATCCTTTTCAAATTATCAAAGGAAACTTGCTTTCATTTTCTGCCCAAAGTAAAGTATTTGAAGCCATTTACTTGATTTATGATTTTAATAACTTATTTCCTTCATTTAGTTAATTAATATATTTCTTCAAACAATTAGATTAAATAATTCATCAACTATGTCTATGGAAGGGAAAGTTGGAGGCATTTTGGCATTGGGGGTTTGTTGTTAGGATGGGGAAATTGGCGTAGTAAGATTTTGCGGCAGAGAAGAGAAAACCATAGGTTTTTGGCTTTGATAGTAGTATTTTGTTTTTGCTATTATGGGTAATGAATACCATAACCCAAGCATAAGGTAGTCGCAAACCTTGCTCTAA